>JAIVFH010000039.1:0-298283 GCA_025765595.1 Obelidium mucronatum
GGAAGATCGAGTCTTGTGGAAATTGACTTTTGCGTTGGTGCCACAAGGTGAAACTGAAGTTGGGTATGTCCCGCCACCATCTGTCGCGTCTGATGTTGATGACGATGAGGGTTCGAAACTTGATGATTGGAGTGAAAGGGAGGAGGACGATGACGACGCAAGAGTCAAGATTGATTCCAAGTTGATTGCATCAGCGTTGATTGCGGGCTGGAAACGCGGCACCAGTCGCAGGCATCACGTCACAAACGAATGAGAGTGGAGATGACGAATTGTTGGCTGCTTTGGAAAACGAGCAATGGGATGGCGAATGAAGAGATGAAACCACCCACGACGATGAGTATGAAAACGCAAAAGGCATTGAAGCCTTCTTTCCAAAGTTGCCAAGCGGTGAACCCAATAAATACTGTATATCTTCCACTGTCTTATCGCTTTTAATATTAAATCGTTTGTTTCATCATTTTCAAGTTTAAAGAGAAGAGGAGGAGGAGGGCCAGGAGTCTGCTCGAAAGCGAGACTCCCGATAGAAAAATTATAGTCCCACGAACCCCCGAAGGAGTTGTGCACAGACGGGCCCAGCACGTATGTGCAATGGCCAAACCCATCCATGGAGAGCTGGCCTTCTTGATCACCAGCATCTCCGACTCAGGTAAGTATGCCTGTCTGCACTGCGGGTGCTGGCTATTTATACCCTTTTCCTCGCGGTGACTGCGTTGCGCCAATCAGATTCATGCGCAGTCGAAAATCGTGTAACTTGGCGGGAAAATTATCCGAAGACGCGAAAAGTATAAAAGGCGAGCCACTGAACCAGTGATTGTCCCTTGTCCTCTCTGGTTTTATCGCAACAACGCTTCAATCTTTCGCCTTTTACTAAAGATTGCCGTGTGGTAGGGCCACTAAAGAGAGTGTAGCCAATTTTTGAAACCCCTCAACAACTCTCTCCATTTGGAGATTGAGTCTGTTTCTCTGATAAATTAAATGATGAAACAATACTGTAGACTCTGTCCCCCAGAATGGTTATCCATTCGTTGTGAAACCGGGCGCCGATCCAGCTCCTTTGCTGAGACTACGGAAGGGTGGAACATGCTCTCTTCTGCAACACTGTCCCTTTAAACTGTGCCTGACAATAGCGAGATCTCAGATAATGATATAGCAGTGTGATTGAAACTGATATTCGGCCATCGAATATATATGGTGTATCTTGTTATAAGGTACACCAACGAACAAAACAATAAGAGAAGATGGCAACGGTAAACCAAATCCCAGAATAAAGGCTCTAACCACGCTTTTTCGTGTTCACTGTTATTGGATTGAGACGTGACAAATTTGTAGATGGGATTCCCACGCGATTCCCATAAAAAAAAAACAGAATGAACGACCAAGAAAGGATATATTCGGCAATATTTACCGCCACAGCTGGAGCCGCTTCGCTATTGAACCTAATCATCTTTGCTTCAACTGCGCGCAAACTGCAAAACCTTGCGCCAACATCCCTGATCTTGATCTTTCTCTGCTGCAGCGACGGTCTTACCGCTACCGTTGGATTTATCATCAACTCCATTTCTTTGAATAGGAATGAAGTAATTGACAGGTATCCAGTCTCCTCCTTGTCAAATGTAACCATTTGCCACGTTCACGGATTCTTTCAAATTTTTGGTGGGAGTTCCAGCCTTCTCCTTTGTCTCGGACTCACGCTCCTCCGCTATACAATCATCACACACCATTATAACCCGTCCAAGATGGTTGCCCCTCTTTACATTTTAATCGTCTACATACTCTCAAGTTTTATTGCGAGCCTGCCGTTCCTGACTGGCTCTTACTCTCAAACATACGGACTCCATCCATCCAAAGTCTACTGCTGCACGCAATGGAATCAGCGCGACGTTGGATCCAAGATCGTCATTGGAATCAACTTTGCCACGATAATCCCACCCGTGACTGTCATTGGTTACGCGTATTTACGGATTTATTTGGAAATGAGTACAAGCGTTACTGCATTTACAGATGCCGTCTGCAGCAACAAACGCAGCTCGATAAGCGGGTACGGTGTTGCCGAGGAGGAGGATTCGTCGTTCAAGGCTTCGCGTGCGAGTGAAGCTGTTACTGTTGTAAAGAAAAGAGCGGAAGAGGATCAGATGAAGCTGTTGAAGGAAAGCGTTGCGATTGTCTTTCCGTTTGTTGTTGGGTGGACGCCGTATTTGATATGTGAGAGTCTTTTTTTTCTTTTGATTATTTCTTGCTTGTCATCTCACTTATTCTTCAATTTTCGTTCATTTTTGTTTGAAAGTAATGGTGTACGAGACTTGGACTGGCGAGCTGGTTTCGCCTCTGATGGACTTTCTTGCCATTTATTTCACGGTTTTGAATGAGGCTGTGAATCCTATTATTTCCGTCATCTTTAATGGCGAGATCCAGTCATGTGTGTTATCAGCCTTGTGCTGCTACTTTGGGAATGATTCTCAACAAACGCGTTCTTTTAAATCTTGAAGGATATATACTCATAAAAGAGGAAATTTGAATGTGTGTTGGTGCAAAGAGATTTCTGACAATTTTCGCAGTTTTTCCACCAATCTGTTCGGGACCATGGCTTCGGCACCTGATCCCTTGGACCTAAGCCTACGCGTTATATTCACGTTAACAGCAGGCGTCGCGTCAACCTGCAACCTCCTAATCGTCCTCTCCAGCTCACAAAGACTCAAAACCTTATCACCCACCTCCTACCTCACCTACTTTTTATGCTTCTCCGATTCCATTGTCGCCACTACAGAATTCACCATCGGTCTATTATCAACCCTTCAACACTCCAGCAGCACAGCCAGCGAACCCATCATCCCCTGCCAAATCCACGCATTCCTCCAAGTCTTCCCATGCTCCACATCCCTCCTCCTCTGCCTCGGCCTCACTTACTTCCGCTACGCCGTCATCATCACCGAAACCCACTTGACAACTTCATTCGCCCGGAGATACACTCTCTCCTGCTTCGCGTTATGCATCTTGATTGCATCGCTCCCGTTCCTTGTTGGTTCTTCCACCCGGACGTATACACTTCAGCCGAGTCGGTTATACTGCGCGACTGCCTGGTATTCTAGGGATTTGAAGACGTTGGGCTTGATTGCTGTGAATATCGTGACGGTTTTGAGTCCCTCGGTTTTTATTGGGTTTGCTTATACGAGGATTAAATGAAGCTGAGGCGGTCGGTGGTGGAGTTACGGACGAGTGATACGTCTTGTAGTAAAGAAGGGTCTGGGAAAAGGGAGTTGAGCAGTTGTGGTGGTGGTGGTGGTGGTGGTGGTGGTGTGGGGGCAAGTGAGACAAGATTGAATCTGAAAGAATCGAAACAGAGTTTAGTAGAGGTTTCTGCTGCTACTACTGCTCCTGGCGCTGCTGGAAACACGACGCAAACCTCACGCGTGAGTATCACCACGAAACGCGCAGAGAAGGAACAAAGAGTTTTGTTGAACCAGAGTCTTGTTATTGTGCTGTCTTTTCTCTTGGGATGGTTGCCTTACTTGACCTGTGAGTTTTGTATTCAGTTCATTTTCCGATGGTGTAGTAAATTTCTATTATTAGTAATGATCACAGAATTGGTTACAGCAGAGCCTGTATCTCCTGGTTACGATTTCTTGGCGTTTTATTTCACTGTGTTGGTGGAAGCTACGAATCCGATTATCGTGCTTTCTTTTAATAAGGAATTACGCGAACACGCGTTTAAAATGCTTTGGCTCAAATAAATAAAAATTGATTGTGATTAGTAATATGGGGGTTTTTGGCACATTCTCGGTCATATAAAAAATAAAAACCATGAATGAAGAAAGTATGCATGCTGTAATAATAAGTTTCGCCTTTCTCCGATCTGCCAAGGACAAGGCATTGTTGGTCAAAGAAGAAAGAAGATGCAGAAGAAGAAACGCCCCTAGAAAATTACATTTATTTGCTGCTCAAACATGTTTCCGACGCTGTAAATTCGTGCGAACTTTCTTGGCCATCCCACCAACTCCTTCCGCCGCTGTATAAGTTATATACGGAACATTTGTGCGGACATTCTAAAACAAAGTACGGAATTAAAAAATACGAATCATACCAAAAAAGAAAACCGGCAAACTTACTTCAAACCCATCCATAAGCATCGCAACAGGATACTCCACCCCAGCACCCCTCACAATCAGATTCACACGACTCAAATCCGATTCCGAAAGCGGCGTTACAATGTAAAAAGTTTTGGAAACCGGGTCGATTCCTCGAACTATACCAAGGCCGATACAGTTTTGGGTTTGCGGTGGGATTTGGAGGTCCGATGGGATAATGTTCAGGTCCTTGTACTGTAAACCAAAAAAAGGGGTTCGTTTAGTTTTTTTTTTTTTTTTTTAAAAAAAAAAAGATGATGAGATTCGAAGAAGGAAAACAAAAATAACTCACGTCTCCATCTGTCGATGGATCGGCTGAAGTCGCGGTATACTTGAGTGAGTCTGCTACAAGACCCACCAGACTCCCATTCAAAGCAACCAAAGTTTGACTTGCAGGAACCTTTTTTTATTTGTTTGAGGGAAGAAAGTAAGCAACTACCACAATAAAGAACCAAAGGAAAAAAAAATCACACTCAAACCTCAACATTCAAAAACCGCACCCGAACATCCCTCCACGCCACCCCAAACGGAATTTTACTCGCAACAGGCACCCCGAAATTCCACAGTTTCGGCAACACTTGATTCACGTGTTTAATCCAAATCGGTTCCGATGGATTCGCTTTTAATTGCGCGAAATACGAAATCATTGTCAAGTTTCTTAAATCGGAGGCATTGAATTTGGATGGTTTCATGGTTGTCGTTTCATCGTATCCAGCGGCGAGATGGACTTTGACGATTGGTTGCTGTTGAGTGGTGCTGTTTTCTGGGGAGTTTAGGAGAAGGGATAGGTCATCGCGAATGTTTTTCGAGGCTGCAAGTGCTGATGATGGATCTAGGTTGAGTTGGATGAGATGGGTAGGTCGGATTTCCTTGAGGGAATGAATCAGGAGGTCGAATCCCATTCCTGAATAAATGCATAAAAAAGGTGGGGGAGTTAAGGCGACGAAATGAAGGCATCAACAATGCTTTTCTCACCTTTTACCCATCCATCTGTGTTTATCACCAAAGGTATATTTGATGGAACTTGGGTCTGATAAATATTCCACAATTGAGATATCGAAGCAGAGTAGCAATCAGGATCATTTTTGGGAGAAGTTGCTCCGAGATAACAGCTATGGAACGGAGGTTTCATGTTTGTGAATGCGGGACCAAGTAGCGGGGAATCAAGAACGTGGAGAGAGACTTGACCAGATACAGTCAGTTCTGGTTGTCCCAGATCGCAATCTAGGAAAGCCACTTTGGGATATCTTTTGGAAAGAAAAGATATCATGAAAAAAGATAATAAACAACAAGTTGGTGCATTAAAAAAATGAAATAGAAAAAAATGAGACAATACTTTGACAAGAGCTGGTTGACCATGAACCGAGAGAGGGTCGACTTTCCCAATCCTTTGCTTCCCACGATGCAGACGACAGGTTTTGAAGAAGATTGGACAGCTTCTTCCCCAATAGATGACCAAGATTCAGGAATTTCCAGTGTTGGGTGAGGATGATTTGGTTCCATCACTGGATGGAATCCATCAACATGGAATGTATCGTCTCGATTTAACTCGCTTAATGGTACCTAAAGGATATGAAATTAGTGTCTTGTTTGTTTCTGTCGTCATTCCTTTTTTTGGTCGCATAATCATAATCCCAACGAACCAATTTAAACAGTTCCTTGTAGACTGGAAACTTTTTTTCAAGAACATCGAGGCCAGAAGAATGATGAATTGACAAGAGAGCAACAAGAACGGTTGAAGAATCAGATTTCCCTGAGTTTTTCCCCAGTCTCGAGTACAGATACTTTATAGAATCCATAATGTGTTCTGCCGAAGAGTCTTGATCATCCTCCTCCTCATCCACGCCGCGATCGATCGACGCACACGGCGATCCCGAATGCAGAGCTTCGATGGCCAGAAAGCTGTTTGACTTTGGCGAAAAGACCGGAAAGAAGCGCAGCGGCGTCCGCACCGCCCGGGCGAAGCGGCCGTCCGCCGCCAGCGGCGCGCCGCCGACGGCCACGGCGCCCTGCAGCGGACACAGCAGCACGGCGCCCTGGAAGACGATGCGCGCGCCCGGCCGCAGCGCCGCCAGCGCGAGGCCGTCTTTCGCGGCGACGCTGCGGCGCGCTTTGTTTTTTTCTTTTTCTTGTTCTTTTTCTTGTTCTTTGGCGGCTTCGACTTCGAGAACTTCGGCTTCAACGGCGGCGGTCGATTCAACAACTTCGACACTCTTCAGCGCAGTCTTGTGCGGCGACCGCTTCGCTTCAGAGGGCGGCGTCTTGCGCTTCTTGAGCGTCCGCAGCGCTGCGAATGCATTGTCGCGCTTCATCTGGCTGAAGCGAGGATTTGTCGAAAAAAAGAAAGAAAGATTTCGTTTTTCAAAGTCCTTAACCCTTTTCTCGTCTATTCGTTGCTTGCTGCGCCAAACAGATTGCTGCTTGGCGTTTTTAGGTTTGGCTCCATTTCCCATTTAAGGTCCCCAGATATTCCGGTTTTAGAGGATTTGAAAGGATTTGAAAGGATATCTGAAATATCCGTTCAAATCCTGTTTTTACCCAGATATTCCACAAATCCTTTAAAAAATCCTCTAAAACCAGAAGATAAAAATAAATCTTGAAAATATCCAAATCCGCTTAAAAACTGTTCCTTTTTTGGTGCAGAGAAAAAACCTGCTCTGGGGCAGGTTTTCGACAGGGTTTTTTCAACATTCTTGTTCTCATATCAAATTCTTGACACCCAGCGTAAACATGGCCAATCCAAACCACATGACTGCTATTATGTATGAGTTTCTGCTGACTAGGACACTAGGTATACGCTCTTGGATCAGAGTGGAGCGCCTCAGTATTTTTCACCCATTCAGATTGTCGTATTATGATGACTAATACGCCCCCTGGGACTGACAGCGGCGTTATATTGATAATCTTTATTATTATTGTTATATTTCCCGCCCGCGGCTGCTTGTGTCGCCGGCTTATCTTATGACGCGCCTTGTGGCGCATTAGTTTTATTAAATACGCTCCGCCAGCGCCTAATCGGGCCGCCGCCACAAGTCCTCATCGAGATCTACATAGCAGGCTTTGCGGCGTTGAGGATGATTGCTATGGCTTTCGCGGACCTGATTGAATAAAGGCAAGAATGGACTGACGTGGATTCTGAGCAGTTTCGGCGGACTTTTAGAATCACCAAGGCCACCTTTGATAACAATCTGGCACAAGTCTGTAGGGTTTGGGTTTTTTTGGTCTTGTATTTATTTATCCTTTAAACAGTGAAAACCGACAAAAAAAACGCTTAAACCTCTGGCAGAGGATTTTTCACTATTTTGGAAACCAGCTGAAAAAAAACCTTCAATATCTGGGGACCTTTATTTTCTTATTTTCTTCTTGAATTTGACTGTTAGGACCAAACTCGGCGCAAAAGCCTAAAAAGGTACGAGGACGAAACCTCACCTGAGTTTGGTTCCAAAAGAGATTTCCTACGAGTCTTGAAGTGTGAAGTTTGCAACGGAAGTCTTTTAGATTTAACACTGACTGTATTTCAACTAAAGAACAAGAACGGGAAAAACTACCAGCTTTAATAGTAAAAATCCGAAAAGATAAGAAAAGGAATAAAAACAACCAGATATCAGGAAAAGAGCCGAGATAAAAGATAACTGAGAGATATCTGAAAGATATGTGAAAGATAACTGAAAAATAAGTGAAAATCGGAAAAATAACTAAAATTGGGAGAAGAACTAAAAATTGGAGAAGGCGAAATTTGTCTCATAACATTGACGCGTTTTCTTTCTTGACCAAAAAAGTCAAAAAAGCCACCTCTCCTCTAAACAAACCTCCGTCTATTCGCCACTTCAGCAAAAACTCTTTTTCGCAATAACGTCCAAATGAACAAACTCGCGCTACATTGTAAATGGTAGCTAGAATCCAAGTCTTTTATAATTGGATTATAACACAAGTTGTTTGCGCATTTTTGATATTTTTTTTGTTAAGTCTCTTTTGGCGGGACAAAATTAAACAGCAATAATGTCAGAGTATTTTTCAAACACTGCGCCTATACAACAATCCAACAACCCCCCTATCGCTGCATCCATCTTTGATGGCCTCCCTGCTGAGACAGTGAGCGTGATTCTTTGATTGGGGTATGTGTGTTTCTTCTCTTTTTATTTTTTAAATATTATGTCCCCATTAACACGATTGCGAGCCAATCCTCAGGAAATCGTGGATCCAACCAAGGCACCGTGGCCGAGCCGGTGTGCCAAACCAGGATCGCGTCGACAAGCACCGAAATCGAAGCAGGAGAGGCAGTTGGAAACTAAAGCAACAGAAGAAACCAAGGCAATCACGGTCCCGCAGGTGGTCCTGTCCAACGGAGTTAAGTCGAAAAAACCAAAGGCAACAATTCGGCTTGATCGAGCGACAGCGTCGAGGAGATCTACAGACGCGGAGCACATCAATGCTGGACCAAGCAACATCAAGCCAAAAGCGCATATACGGCTCAATCTGTCGAAAGGATTGTACAAATCAAAAGAACAGGTGAAGATGGAACCTTTTGGTGCTGGATGGAATCATGGGGATGACAATGATGGTGGATCTCCTGGACCAACACCAAAAGTGGAGGACGACGACGATGAAGTACTGTCATATTCAAGTTCGGATGTGGGATCGGATTGGGGACCCGATCGGATGATTTTGGTTGATGGGGAACTCATGGAAGGGCTCCCAATTGTAGATGGGGAATTGTACACGCCTGGGCGATACAGGGCAGACTTCTGAGTGTATATGTGGGTTCTTTATTCCTTCCCTACTCTCAATTTGTCTTTTCACAAATAAAGAAACTTTGGGTTGTTTTTAAAAAATAAATTAACTTTGGTGCATTTTTAAAAAATAAAGAAGATTTACAATGTACGAACATCCATTAGCCCCAGGAAACCCCAGCACGGTCGCAGGTCTGCTGGATCGTCTCGCCAACAGTCGTGACTGCAGACACTTCATCAATGTTCCATTTTTGCTCCCCTCAGTTGCAGACGGGACGTGGATTAGCGGCTACCAATGGATAACCAAGCCGCGCGCGGATGGCTCCGTTAACCCCAAGTCACTCAAGTACCTTTGGAAGACAATCCACGGGCACGTGTTTTACCCAAACATCTCGAAATTGGCACCCAACCCATGCACAGATGCAATGCGAGAGCTGGTGCCACATATAATCATGTAATGTTTGTTCATAGTTCCGCACTATCCTACGCACTATATCTAACATGCCTTATTTAAGTATGTTGAATACTAACTTTGCACCAGTGGTGTACAACTATCACCTGAAAGAAAATGACGAACAGCTAACGACTGTTGTACACCTGGACTTCCCCATTGTCTTAACAACACTGAAAAAAACGGTTGAATCTTTTCAGTTTCTTACAGACGATGACCTCGCAGTTCTGGCTGGACAAGTGGGGTTTGGTGTCCAGTTTCCTGACAAAACGGAGTTAGACCTCGACGTAGCAAGAAAACTAATGCCGCGATTCATCTACGGTAATGTTTTCTTTGCCTTCAAGTGTATATGTATTGCTAAAGCTCTGTTTTTTGGTGTTATAGATTGCAAGAATGTGAACAACATGTTCAAGGTGCGTTTTACCACACAGCTGTACCCAGAACCCAGCAAAACAAACGTGGATGGATCAAAAAACGCGGAGCGCTTGCACAGGGTCCCACTGCGGGAGTCGCGGATTGACCTGCAGGAAGCGATCCGGAACGAAGTTCGCAGAGAGCAACGCCAACGTGAAGATGGGAGTGAGAGTGGCTTTATTCTCCACGTTTCCGATGACGAAGAAAAGGAAAGTGACGACGATGTTGTAATTGTTGGTCCAACGATTGCAGGTATGTTTCTTTATTTTTTATGTCTAAGACTAAGCGCCAAGCGTCACCAACACCAGCCAAACAGCCCGTGCGCAAAACCTACAGCAAGACGCCCAGCTCTGCTAAACGTGACGAGACGGCTATGGAAAGGCGCAGAAGACGTAAGCGTCATTAAAATGTGGTTTCTTCAATTTTAATCTATAAAAATCACACAACAGGGTCTGTAAGTCCACCAGACGAACGGGGAATCCAATCTGAAAGTGACGCAGACAATGGCGCCGATGATGACGATGTCAATGCATCCTCAAGCGAGTCTGATAGACAGGACGCTCGCAATGATGACGAAGACTTGGATGAAGACGAAGATGACGACAAAGACGAACAAGTGTCAAGCCAGCCGCAGTCGTCTGGCTCTATCCGCAGCCGCATTAGTGATACGCAGCCTTTTCCTTTGGATCACGATGATGGTGAGAGATATGTTTTTATTGCTTGGCTAACAGCTTTCAGCAGTTGAAGCTGACGAAAGTCCAGGACCGGAACCGCCGAAAGCCAAAATCGGAGTCACTCTTATTGCGGACAAGTCGACAAAGCTGCTTGTTGAAATTCCGTATGTGATGGATCGGAAAGACCGCTATGTTTTAGGTAAGTGGATCCTTTCTTCCGCTGTTGTTTCCTCAAATCCTCTGAGTATTAACTCTGTTTTAGGTCCAAGTGACATCATCAAGTTCCTCTCAAGTCACGCAGCATTCCTGGCAAGGGGTATCCGCTGCGACTACGTGGAGCTTGTTGACGAAGATGGCTTTGGACGATCGTCGTTTGTAATTCAATACACAGCTGTCTTTGGACAGATTGACATCAAAGCCGGAAGCAGAGCAGAGAAGGGGTACTAACTGCATTTTTATTGATAGTCTCGCAACCAGTGTTTGCTCGCCCTGCCGTTGTGACCCCACTGTCGTCGCAATTGTATTCAACTCCAATGCTTCCAAGCTCTGGCTCCGGCAGCTCCCGCCGTGATTCGATGGAATCAACTTCGACGCAGTCGTCAATTGTGTTTCGCCCAGCGGGACGTTCGGGAGGAGTGAAGGAGAAGCAAGTCGATGATGTGATGAAGTATGCGATCATCTACTGCAAGCTGTTGGCTGAAGGGAACATACGAAAGGACAAGATCCCGGCAATGGTCAAGCAGGAGACTGGGTTGGTCAACTTTCCTGACAAGAAGGAGTCTGGACATGCGTACGTTGGGCTCCATTTGTACAATGAGGAGCTGAAAAAGGTGATTGCATGTTTATTGAGTGTTATCTGCATTTTCTGACTTTGCTATAGATCTTCTTGAAGTACAAGTGCTTCTTTGCGACATACAGTGGAATGACGTTTACTTTTGAATTAGCGAAACGTCATTTTGCTGAATGGACCAAAAAGCTGTCGTTCCATACTGGTGTTCCTGACAAAAACCACAATTCTGGCAGCTTCATCCAAGCATTCAACCATCTGCACTTCTACAAGGCAGGGCAAAGCCGCCATCAGCACAAGCCAGAGACGTATGTGGTGCTTCGGGCCTTTGCAAACAACCAACACGTCAAGAAGGCGTATTGGCGGGAGCCGCTTCAGGAAGGAAGCGCAAGCAAGAAGGCAAAGCGCTGATTGGGGGTTTTTTTATTTATTGTTTCTTCAATATTTTGTTTATTTCAACTTTGCACATCCTTTTTTGTTTTTGTTTATTGTTGGTACTTTGGATTTTGTTTATTACTTTAAATACATATATTATGGTTTTAAAACTTTTCTACTCATTGTTCTTACCTTTTTCAAAATAAAGTAACGACTAGCTTTCAACTGGCTCTCCACTGGCTGTCAACTGGCTTGCGGCCTGTGAACTAGCTGCGACGCGGCTGGCTTTCCACTGGTTAGCGGCTCGCACGCAGGTCGCCCACAGGTCGCGAGCGGCCTGCTAAGCGGCCCGTTAGCGGCTCGCGAGGTCCGGCTCGCTATGGGGACACCTGTGATCACAGTCTCAACAACCAGGGACGCGACATCCATCATGGGCGGCGCTCACGTCATCTTTCCAAAGGACTACCTGTATGTGTACAAGTACAAATGTGCCAGCAAGCACACTTACCTTTGGGGGAACACCAACATCAAGTACCACTACTACATGGTTTGGTTTTATTTCCGCTCTACTATCTTCAAGGGTGCCAATGGTGGTTGTCATGAGTTGGAAGGGGACTTGCTAACTATAGAAGAGTATAGCGATTGCAGGTTTGATGGGGTGAGGGATGCGGTGGCGGAGTTAGTGTCAAGTTGGACAGTGCGGGGTGATGCCAAAAGGGAAGCTGCAGCCAAAGCAGCGAAGCAAGGTGTTTCAAAAAGGCTGAAAGCAAAACAAGCAAATAGGGAGAAGATGGAAAGGGTGAGACATGCAAAAGTGGGAGGATCAAAGAGAAAGTGATATCATAACTATAGAAGCACATGCAATAAAGGAAAACCCTATGACACAATTAAAGAATTCTTTATTGCCAATATACTGGACCTATAGCGTCGCGTTGATTGCAATTGTTTGGTTTGCCCCAACAGGCTGAACGCAAACTTATCAAAAATGAATTGGAAAGAAGGGAGGCATTCTGGAATGTTCAGAACAACAAAAGTAAAAACAACCATCATGTCCTTTATAGATGAAGCAAGAGCTGTAGTTGTGCTGGCCAACGAGTTGCAGAAAGTCAAGCCGTTCCTGCATAGGTTCAAGACTGCAGTCAAACTATATGACAACAACAACCGCATGAGGGCGATCTGTGATCACATCTCCAAGCAGTTTTCCTTGACCAATGAAACAGTATTTACCTTGGCAGACAAAGTATTCCAGTGTCCAGGCATGGACGCGGTCAATCACTGGAAACCTGTCCAGCCATCTGTCCTTGTGGCTCCATTCTCGCAATGCCACAGGTGCACCAAAAACTTGACTTTCAGCAGCACACAAGTAGTGGTGTTGGGGATGGAAGGCCCATACCACGCGTCGCTGTTCAAGGGCAACTGCACTAAATGCCGCATGTGGTACAATGTGGATTCTGTCGCGTACATGAGCGAAGACAAACAGAAGCAGCTGATAGAGATGTATCCGCTTGAAACTATCATGTCAGTTGGCTTCCTCAAGATCAATGAGCAGTACTACGTCACCATACCTTTTGCGGATCTCTGGCTAAAGCACCTGCCGTCTGGCCTTCTGTTAGTCTATCCTTGCATGGTAAATACTAAATTGATCTTTTACTCATACTTCACACATAGGGTGAAGCTGTATCGTGAGCAGCACACATATTCACTGGCCTTTCCAACCATCAAAGTGCCTGATCCAGACAGCGCGGTGATCTTCAAACGTGGATTTTACGTGTATCACATGCTACTACTACAGCAGTACATCTCCAAGATCGCTGCCAATGATGACTATGAACATATGCGGTACACTCACTTCAGACCTTCCTGGGCCCCCAAAACAACACATTTGTGGAACAAATCCCTATTTCTGGGTCCATACTTACCAAAAACAGGTGATTCTATTCATGACATCAGACCCGCGATGCGGGAATACGTCACGTTCATGACTGACAAGAAGTGGCAGCACCGCTGCAACGGCTGCCACCAGTTTTACAACGGAAAGGAAATCTCTGGCAGTGTAATGGATGGGAAAGTCATGGGGCATCTATTGTGCTCTGTGCCTGGGTGTGTGTTGCCTATTCTTGGTGTGAACACATTGTTCTGCTCATCGCATGCCCAGCTGAGGAATGAGTGCATCATCTCTGGCTGCAAGCGAAAAAAGACAGACACTGTTTTGCATACTTGCGGACTCAGCGCTCACAACGCGACTGTCCAGGAAATCATTGGGAAACAGTGGAACAAGGACTTTAAAGCGACGCGAAAGTCCAAGAAAACGCGAACATCTACAGTGCATATTGATACACAAGAAAAAGAGTTAGTAGCGGATCAGCGGTTCAAGTACAGTCTGAAGCAGCGGTTCCTGCCTGGAATATTTATGGCTGTGTGGAGCTGCGGCATGATCATTGGAATATCTAAGATGTACTCTTTTGAGTCTTCTACCTTTATTTCACGCTTCTTATGCCACTGTTTCGCGCGAATGGGCGAAGTACCTACCTTTGTTTTCTACGATAGAGCCTGCCGCTTGCTCCAATCCCTACGGGCCCGACACGTAGCAGGAAAATTCACAATATATGAAAGGTGCACTTAACTTATTTATTATTACGCGCTCTGTTCATTATATAGTGTTCTCTTCTTATACTTACCACCAATCTTTGTTGGAATCAGGTTCTTGTACAAGACTGTTACGTTTGTGGTTGACAGGTTCCACTTTCGGATGCACAGGGACGACTTCTGTACAGAGCATTGCGATCCAGCAAAATTCAAGGAATTGACGTCAGGAGGGCCTGCAAATGGAAAGGGGAGGTTTAACACGTCCGCGGCAGAACACTGTGCCAAGTGGTTCGATCAAACCGCTCACCTGATTCGCTTCCACGAGCCCGTCCAAGCGGATTTCATTATGTGGTGTCTCGCAGACTTGAGAAACGCGGACATCCAGAGCGGAATTTCAAAGAAGAAAAGAGTTATTAGAAACGAAAGCGAAGACAAAATGGAGGCAGAGGAGGAACAACAAGAAAAGGATGACGAGGAGGATGATGAAGACACCAACGAAGATGATGGTGAAGGAGTGAAGGGATAGGAAGAAGAGGATGAATAAATAACAAAACTCACATTTACGAATCTTGGTTTTTGCGCCGCTTTGCGTCGACAGTGAGAAACACAGTACAGAGAGAATGAGAAAGCCCATTCGTCATCTGGCATAGAAGTGTTTGGGGAGCGGGAGAACGAGAAAGCCCATTCATCACCACTGAATCAAACAACAAACTCGGCGCCGCAGGACAGAGAGAATGAGAAAGCCCATTCATCATCTGCGTATCTGCAAGTAGGAGAATTGCAGGTTGCTTGTCAACCTGTCATGCTAAAGGGGAGTTTGAGGGGTTGAAGGCCAATTCCTTGTAGTTCTATTTATAGAAAAGATGTTCCTACTTTGTTAAAATGGTTTGAGGGTTAAGAAGGGGGTTTTTAATAGTTCTATTTTTAGAAAATGGACTCGTTCAAGCTGTTTGCCTTCCCTGGCAATTAAAGGAAAATTGACTTGGAAACCAAAAGAAACTCCAGACAACACAACTGTCTCAAGAAGGGTTTTTTGACCTAAGTAATCATGTTTTTACTTATTTAATTTTCTAGCTGCTGTCATGTCATGCTTGTCCACCTGGAAACCAGAATAAGTGTTTGTCTAATTGATTTCATCAACTAACACAAGCCAGATTAATGCTTAGTAAGCAGTACAGATTGCAGGCAGACTCGTGATGAGAATCAGTCTGCTTTTATCTTGTTTGACATCTTCTGGTTAAATTTGGAGACAGAGACGACAGTGTCTTTTAATTTCTGGCAATCAAAATAAAAATTCTGACTTATCGCAAACACCCCTAGAAAGCAAATTTGTGCTTACAAGTTTTCTGGAGTTGCAACCTGCACTGCGAAGAAGCAAAGTGACTGAGCGTATGTCTCTAGTGAGAAAGCCCATTCATCACTACCAACTGCGCATTTTTGCCATTTTTTTGTTAAGTCACTTGGCAGGACAAAATTAAACGGCAATAATGTCAAACTGCACCTGGACAACAATCCCCCTATCACTGCATTAATCTTTGTTGGCCTCCCTGCTGAAACAGCAAGCATGATTCTTTGATTTCTGATTGTGGTATATGTTTTCTTCTCTTATTATTTATTTTTAATATTATGTCCCGATTAACATGATTGCGAGCCAATCCTCGGGAAATTGTGGATCCAACCAAGGCACCGTGGCCGAGCCGGTGTGCCAAACCAGGATTGCGTCAACAAGCACCAAAATGGAAGCAGGGGGATCAGACTAAAGCAACAGAACAAACCAAAGCAATCACGGCCTCGCAGGTGGTCCTGTCCAACGGAGTTAACTCGAAGAAACCAAAGGCAACAATTCGGCTTGATCAAGGGACAGCTTCAAGGAGATCAACAGATGTGGAGTACATCAATGCTGGACCAAGCAACACTAAGCCAAAAGCGCGGATACGGCTCAATCTGTCAAAAGGATTATACAAATCAAAAGAACAGATGAAGATGGAATCAAAAGAACAAGTGAAGATGGAACCTGTTGGCACTGGATGGAATCGTGGGGATGACAGATTTGGTGGATCTCCTGGACCAACACCAAAAGCGGAGGACAACGATGATGAAATACTGTCGTATTCAAGTTCAGACGTGGGATCGGATTGGGGACCCGATTGGATGGTTTTGGTTGATGGGGAACTCATGGAAGGGCTCCCAATTGTTGATGGGGAATTGTACACGCCTGGGCAATACAGGGCAGACTTCTGAGAGTATATGTGGGTTATTTATTCCCTTCCTTCCCTACTCTCCGTTTGTCTTTTCACGAATAAAAAAACTTTGGGTTGTTTTTAAAGGTTTATTTTTAAAAAAATAAAGAAGATTTTCAATGTCCAAACATCCATTAGCCCCAGGAGACGCCGGCACAGTCGCAGGTCTGCTGGACCGTATCTGCAACAGTCGGGACTGCAGACACTTCATCAATGTTGCGTTTTCCCTCCCCTCAGTTGCAGACGGGACGTGGATTAGCCGCTACCAATAGATAACCAAGCGGCACGGGGATGGCTCCGTTAACCCCAAGTCACTCAAGTACCTTTGCAAGACAATCCACAGGTACGTGTTTTACCCAAACATCTCAAAATTGGCGCCCAACGCATGCACAGACGCAATGCGAGAGCTGGTGCCGCATATAATCATGTAATGTTTATTCATCATTCTACACTATCCTACCCACTATATCTAACATGCCTTATTTAAGTATGTTGAATACTAACTTTGCGCCAGTGGTGTACAACTATCACCTGAAAGAAAACGACGAACAGCTAATGACTGTTGTACACCTGGACTTGACGAAGACCTTGCAGCTCTGGCTGGACAAGTGGGGTTTGGTGTCATGTATCCTGACGAAAAAGAGCTGGACCTTGAGATAGCAAGAAAACTAATGCCGCGATTCATCTACGGTAATGTTTTATTTGACTTAAAGTGTATATGTATTGCTAAAGCTCTGTTTTTTGGTGTTATAGATCGCAAGAATGTGAACAACATGTTCAAGGTGCGTTTTACCACACAACTGTACCCAGAGCCCAGCAAAACAAACGTGGATGGATCAAAGAACGCGGAGCGCTTGCACAGGGTCCCACTGCGGAAGTCGCGGATCAACCTGCAGGAAGCGATCCGGAATGAAGTTCGCAGGGAGCAACGCCAACGCGAGGATGGGAGTGAGAGTGGCTTTATTCTCCACATTTCCGATGACGAAGAAAAGGAAAGTGACGACGATGTTGTAATTGTTGGTCCAACGCTTGCAGGTATGTTTCTTTATTTTTAATGTCCAAGACTAAGCACCAAGCATCGCCAACACCAGCCAAACAGCCCGCGCGCAAAACCTACAGCAAGACGCCCAGCTCTGCTAAACGCGATGAGACTGCTATGGAAAGGCGCAGAAGACGTAAGCGTTGTTAAAATGGGGTTTCTTCAATTTTAATCATTTAAATTGCACAACAGGGTCTGTAAGTTCACCAGACAAATGGGGAATCCAATCTGAAAGTGACGCAGACAATGGCACCGATGATAACGATGTCAATGCATCCTCAAGCGAGGACGCTCGCAATGATGACGAAGACTTGGATGATGACGAAGATGACGACAAAGACGAACAAGTGTCAAGCCAGCCGCAGTCGTCTGGCTCTATCCGCAGCTGCATTAGTGATACGCAGCCTATTCCTTTGGATTACGATGATGGTGAAGATATGTTTTTATTGCTTGGCTAACAACATTCAGCTGATGAAGCTGACGAAAGTCCAGCACCAGAACCACCGAAAGCCAAAATCGGAGTCACTCTTATTGCAGACAAGTCGACAAAGCTGCTTGTTGAAATTCCGTATGTGATGGATTGGAAAGACCGCTCTGTTTTAGGTAAGTGGATCCTTTCTTCCGCTGTGTTTCCTCAGAGTATTAACTCTGTTTTAGGTCCGAGTGACATCATCAAGGTCCTCTCAAGTCACGCAGCATTCCTGGCAAGGGGTATCCGCTGCGACTACGTGGAGCTTGTTGATGAAGATGGCTTTGGACGATCGTCATTTGTAATTCAATACACAGCTGTCTTTGGACAGATTGACATCAAAGCCGGATGCAGTGAGTGTGTTGTGATTTGTTTGAGCAGGGGAGGGGTACCAACTGCCTTTCTATTGATAGTCTCACAACCAGTGTTTGCTCGCCCTGCCGTTGTGACCCCATTGTCATCACAATTGTATTCAACTCCAATGCTTCCCGCCATGATTCGATGGAATCAACTTCAACGCAGTCGTCAATCCTGTTTTGACCAGCGGGACGTTTGGGAGGAGTGAAGGAGAAGCAAGTCGATGATGTGATGAAGTATGCGATCATCTACTGCAAGCTGTTGGCTGAAGGAAACATACGGAAGGACAAGATCCCGGCAATGGTCAAGCAGGAGACTGGGTTGGTCAACTTCCCTGACAAGAAGGAGTCTGGATATGTGTATGTTGGGCTCCATTTGTACAATGAGGAGCTGAAAAAGGTGATTGCATGTTTATTGAGCGTTTTCTGATTTTGCTACAGATCTTCCAACATACAGCGGAATGACGTTTACTTTTTAATTTGCAAAACGTCATTTTGTTGACTGGACCAAAAAGCTTGCGTTCCATGCAGGTGTTCCTGACAAAAACCACAATTCTGGCAGCTTCATCCAAGCATCCAACCACCTGCACTTCTACAAGGCTGGACAAAGCCGCCATCGTACACAGTGGTTCGGGCCTTTGCAAACAACCAACATGTCAAGAAGGCGTATTGGCGGGAGCCGCTTCAGGAAGGAAGCGCAAGCAAGAAAGCAAAGCGCTGATCGGGGGTTTTTTTATTTATTGTTTCTTCAATATTTTGTTATGTTCAACTTCGCGCATCCTTTTTTTGTTTTTGTTTATTGTTGGTTACTTTGGATTTTGTTTATTACTTCAAATACATATGTTATGGTTTTAAAACTTTGTTTCTTACCTTTTTTGAAATAAAGTAAGGACAAGCTTTCCACTGGCTCTCCACTGGCTGTCAACTGGCTTGCGGCCTGTGAACTAACTGCAACGCGGCTGGCTTTCCACTGGTTAGCGGCTCGCACGCGGGTCGCCCACAGGTTGCGAGCGGCCTGCTAAGCGGCCCGTTAGCGGCTTGCAAGGTCCGGCTTGCTATGGGGACACTGCTAGGCTCCCTAGTTTGAAATAGTACCCAAAGAACACCCCCCATTCTTTTCAGCTTTTGATCTTTCTCCTGACTGGTTGACAAGCAACCTGCAATTTCATGGCAAATTTTTTCCCTTCATCAATTTTTCACCCTGCATATTTATTAACAATTTTAATACCTGCCTGAGAGAAAAACTTAGAAATTTATCACTCATTCTTAACTTTGAATATTTGTCTCACCAATAATTGTTCAATGCTACTGCCATTTTTATATAAATTCTTGATTGCATGCAAACATAGCTACTTATTTTGTAGTGAATGAATTCCGGATTGTGCAATCTGAACATATGTTAGACACAAGTTTGTATTACATCATTCATTAAACCCATTGAGGGGACTGGTCAACAACTGTTTCCATTTGAGTGAAAATTTTGGCAGAAAATTTGAGGATGAAGGCTCAGAAAATTTTTCTGATGGCTTCAAACCCACCAGATGCACAAAGTTTTTGAGATTTGGAGTCCTAATGGGCACCCCTAGCCACTTTTGACTAGCTTTCCGATTAGGACCATCAACTTGCTATTAGCGATGGGCTCAAAAAGCCGTTAGGAGCTGTAAATCCAATTGGAAGCGCATTCGGAGCTCAATTGGAGTCTGTTTGGAGTGCCTTTAGGCCTAACAGACAGCCTAGTCCGATTAGAATTGGACTCCGAATCATTTTCCGAATAGGAGTCCGAATCGGGTCGGAATCGGGAGTGCCACTTGCTATAGTACATGCCCCGCCGTTGCTGCAATGGTCGCTGCCCCCATTGTCGCAACACCCATTGTTGCTGCCATTGCTGCTACAACTGCCATTGCTGCCATTGCTGCTACAACTGCTACTGCCATTGCCGTTACCTCCGCCGTTGTGTCCACCTGTAGTTCCACTTCCCTGCAATCCTTGGCTATTTACACAGTCTTTTTGAGCTTCTCAAAAGCTGCTAGATACACTCTCACAGTCCAGGGTACTCTGGCAAACCCCCATTCAAATGCCCTATGATTCTTGAGCCTTGAAATACTTGGCTGCCTCTGGAGGTAACGAGATGGTCCAGAATTTGTTGCAATTTTGGGAGAGCCTATAGGAGAGATTGAAAATGGTGTGTTTTTGCAACTTTTGATGAGTTTGACTAGAGAAGGGATAGTTCATTTCCATTGCAATCACGTTTTTCTTCTAAAAAACTAGCCAAACACATGTTCTCATTTGATGCCTCCAGCAGCCCCAATCCAGATCAGCAAGAGACCACAGATGATCAGTTTGGATTTAAGCAACTACTTGAAGAAACAGGACATTGCAGGTTGCTTGTCAACCGGTGTTAAGGGGGAGTTTGAGGGGGTTGGAGGCCAATTCCTTGTAGTTCTATTTATAGAAAAGATGTTCCTACTTTGTTCAAATGGTTTGAGGGTTAAGAAGGGGTTTTTTAATAATTCTATTTTTAGAAAATGGACATGTTAAAGCTGTTGCTTCCCTGGCATTTTAGAAAAATTGACTTGGAAACCAAAGTAACTCCAGATAGCACAACTGTCTCAAGAAGGATTTTTTGACCTGAGTAATCATGTTATACTTATTTAATTTTCCTGCTGCTGCCATGTCATGCTTGGCTACCTGAAAACCAGAATAAGCTTTCCTCTAATTGATTTCATCAACTAACACAAATAATGGAAGCTCTAAAAGAAGGCAAAATAAGAAGTGACACAAGGCCAGATTAATGCTTAGTAAGCAGTACGGATTGCAGGCAGACTCATGATGAGAATCTGCCTGCTTTTGGCTTGTTTGACAACTTCTGGTCATCCCCCAAGATTTTAATTTGGAAACAAAGAAGACATCATCTTTTAATTTTCTGGCAATCAAAATAGAAATTCTGCTAAAAAGAAAATTTCTGCTTACAAGTGTTGCAATCCCATAAAGTCCTAATTTCTCTGGAGTTGCAACCTGCACTGCAAAGAAGCAAAGTGACTGAGCGTATGTCTCTAGTTGAAGCTCAAGAACGTGAGATTGACTGATTTTTGACAAAACAACTGGAGAATGACAATCAGCAGAGGATGCACAACGATGCTTTTTTAGCACAAAAGAGCTCTCTCTAAAAGCTTTGCTGTTAACTTGGAACTCTCAAAACAGCACAAGTGACAGAAGTGTTAAACAAATCAATGCTCCCCCATCCTTAAAGCTCAACAACTGTCAGAAATTTTCAGGATGAGGGCTCAGAAAATTTTTCTGATGGCTTCAAACCCTCTTAGTAGGACCCATCAGCTGCATTTGGCTAGCTTTCCAACTAGGTGACAGCCCTATTTTGGTGGAGATTGTTTTGGATCCACAAAGCCCAGATTACTTTGATGTTGCCAATACTGATTCTGGTAGGTTGCCATCTTGTTTAAACAGCTCTCTAACTATTTTTGGTATTCATTTAGGATCCATTTACATCCTTTCCATTGTTAACTCTCCAGTGCAATCAGTACATGAAAAGGCAGGTTCCATCTCTTTGAAAAAGCGGCGGCAAGTCCCCAAGTCTGTCAGCCCCCAAGATAAGTTCATCAGTTAAGGGGGTGGGACTGAAAATTTTGGAATGGTAGATTTGCATATCTGCCAACCTCGAATGACTCACCTCAAACCTTTCAAGGGTACGCAGAGGGTGCATTGGAAAAGTCTTGGAAGAGGCAAGATATTTTGAAAGTGGATTTCATTGATTTTTCTTTTGATTCTTTAAATGAATTAATTTTAGATTTTTCTTGGTGTTTAAAAAATTAAAGGTGCTAATAGGGCCCTAGTAGGAGTCCTAGTAGGAGTTGTATTAAAGCCAATTGGTTTCCAATTGGCAGATCAAAACACTATTAGGAGTCCTACTAGGAGCAGAAAAATGCTACTAGGAGCAGTTCTATTGGCCATTTACAATTAGGAGCGCTACTAAGGCCCCTAATGGCAGCCAATTAGGCTCCAAATTGGACTTAGTCCTAATCAGGGTTCTAGTCGGACCCCTAGTTAGGACCGAATCAGACTCCTAATTGCCCATGCCACACATGTTGCTTCTTTTTTGGATGATCCTCCACTTCTTCTTCATCCAACACATCCTCATCATCCTCAACTTCATCTTTCTCCTCAACTATGTCCTCATGTTAGAAACTGATAATGCCTCCAGTGAGACTCAACAATAACATGAGTCGCATAGCCTATTTGGTACTCTTGGGGCCTAGTAATCTGGAGGCACTAGGTTTGCTCCCCGGTTTCGTCCGGTTTCATGACTCTTCAGGATTGATTCCTAACACCTCAACTATGTCCTCCACACGATGCTCAACTTGCTCCACCACCTCAACTTCATTATCATCATCTTCAATCACCACTGCTTGAAACTTCTTTCTTTGCTGAACTGGTACCTCCTCCTCCTCCTCTGCCCCTTCCTCCTCCTCAGCATCAGGCCCACCATCCTCATCTGTACCTCCTCTTCCTCCTCCTCCTCTTCCTCCTCCTCTGTTTGCTCCTCCTCCTCCTCCTGCTCAGCATCAGGCTCAATTTCTCCGCCATCTTCATCTTCAATCTCATCTTTGCCACCTCCACCATTCAGGTGCATTGTCAAGTGATGTTAACCCACTTTCTGAATTGTCAGCATCTGTCAATTTTCTGTGAGCTTCTGCCTTTAGCCTTTAGGGTAGCCTTTTGGTTGTCTTGTTGGCAACAGCCTGAGACTTGGGAACAGATACCTTGATCCAGCAGTCTTGGAGGCACCAGCAGATGTTAGCTTAAGGTTGGAACAGCATGATCCCATCTTGCTACATTGATGGCTTTTCAGCCATAATTTTGAGCATGCTGGCGTTTGGTATCAAGTTGCTAGTGCAATTCATGTGTCAAAATTTGTCCATGTGTCTGGTTGTGTAACATGTAGTGAATGGTCTGATATTAAAATGGTTTGGGCCAACCTGCCCAAGCTGCAGCAAGGAGAAAGGTGGCTGCTGATTGTGGGTACTTGGGTGAGCCTGATCTTATCCTAATCCCAATTACAGGTCATACTGCCTCTGCTGCTGTCAAGAAATACAATTGAAACTTGTCATTGATGCAGTCAAGACATGAGTCTATGAATGGATGGTTGAAGGATTTTGAAATCTTGAGTAAAATGAAGCATGGCCAATCAGATCATCAAATCTTTTAAGCTGTTTGCCCGATTACTCAAGTGAAGATGAGGAGGGAACCTGCTTTTGACATCATTGGACGACTTGTGTGAAAAACATAATTTTTTATCAACACTTGTCAAAATTGAATTATAAAGAAATATTATTTAGAGTTTTTACTTTTATGTCAGAAAATAAATGATGAGGCACATCTTTTATTGAATTTGTGTTTCAAGTATGTACTACCACAGCCACCCCAGTAACTGTTCCAGTTCTCATCCAGCCATTGCTGCTTACTTTGAAAATGTCAAATAGTTGCATCCAGGTCATTTCAACTCTAAAGCAGGTCCAGGCCCTGTCAGAAGGTAATTAAACCCAAGAATCAAGCCAATGTATTGCAAACATTGAAAGAAAGAACAAAAATTATGTCAGTACTTTCCTGCAAATCCAAAAAAAAAAGAAAAAACTCCATTGGAAGTACAGAGCTATTGATTACGAGTATTTTGCAATTAGTTCAAACCTTCCTGCCAGGCATCCAAGCAGTGGTTGGCAGCCAATAAAGAGTTTTCAAAGACTTGTATTGAGTGCTTAGATCACTCACCGCAGGTGTCCTTGAAGGTGAGGACTCATTGTTCCAATCATGTGAGTTGCAGATTCATCCAGTCCTAGGATGAGCCCAATAATACAAGTTCAAGGGAACAAAATCATCAATTGATATTGATGAAGCTTTTCTCATGCAGTGGTACAGACTTGATCATGGCAATTTATGGCGAGAACTGCATTTTGCGTGAAACTTTTACTTGCACAGCCTTCCGTCTGTCTTGAATTGATCCTGGTAAAATGCTAGTGGCTTGTTCTTGTTGAAATCATTTGCTGACAGCCACTTCTGAAAGATTGCCCATTGTGTGTCAAAGCAATGACAACAATGACAGTTGTACAATCACTGTGATGACAATTGTGGATGCCGGAACAATTTTTGTCAGTGGAGGCATGGAAGCAATAGTAATTTGTTTTTCCAAAAAAAAAATGAGGTAAACAGAGGTGACAAAAGAGGTGCCGAGCCTCTTTGCAAAAGACAAAATTGATTTTTATCTCGTTTCTTCTCTCAACCAATCAAATTGTTTCTTTGAAAAATAACAACCTCTTAAAAAAATAAAAATTTGATATTCACTTGCACTCCTGATTTTGGCTATTTTTTAAGCACTCTTGCTTAATGAGCAAAACATGTCTCAAAAATCAAGTTTGTATTGTTACAGCTATAAAATGGTGAGAATCCCCAGTAATTTTGGTTCTCAGTCAGTTCTCAGTAATGTTTCCCCCACAGGAAACACAGGTTTTGTCTTCCCCTTGTCCCTGTCCTGCAAACCCAAGCCCGATGGATTAGGTGGCGCATTGACGCCAACAAATAGGCAATGCACCACTTCCGCTGTTTCCTTCGGGGCTCTGTGGTGGTTCTGAAATTGCCCTAATCAAACCAACCGCACAGTCTTGTACTCTCATACCAGGACTTCCTGCTCCAGGCTTCTTAACAGATTAACCAAAGAATATACGCCAGAAAAACTCGTTATCTATATCTCTCTTCAATGGAAACCCAACGAAACCTTGAAATAGTGAGGCGGACAAAAAGATATTTTTATATCTTCAATCAATGGTGAAATGGGTTTCAAGAGTTCGACGGCGGCATGTTGCGTATGCGCTCCTTCTAGTCGTTCTATGGATAATCGTGGTCGCTACGTACCTGGATCTGCTTCTGCTGAATGCTTACCATCACCATTTCAACTCGCAACGAAGTGCGCCGTCACATCATACCGAATCTGCAGCAATGAGTATTAATGGAACTATTGAAACAAAGATTCCGAACTACATCTTGCGCATTTTCAAAACGTCCCTTCGTGAAGAGATCAAGATATCTTCAAGTAATGGGAGCGATCATCCCTTGCGATACTCCTGGTTCACGACTTGGGACAAACAAAACCCTCACCATGTTCAAATACTTTTGGATGATGACAGTATGCATCGATTTGTTCGAGGGCACTTTGATAAGAAGATTCAGGAGGCATTCTTCAAATTACCACATCTTGTGCAGCAAACCGACTTTGCTCGATACCTGCTTCTATATGAAATCGGTGGTGTGTATACAGACATGGACACGGAATGTTGGACTCCTATTGATCAGTGGGGAATCAGTTATAGCTTACATGAGTTAAGCGGCATTGTTGGAATCGAAGTTTTCAACAACCTACACTTGATGGATCAGGTCTACAAAGTCAACGGCTTGGACCAAGTAGCTCAGTGGACAATGGCATTGGCTCCAAAGCATGCCTTCCTAGAACGGTTGATTGCTGGGTTAACCAAGAGCATTCTTGAGAGTTCAGAAGAACGACTCGCAGGAGTGGAACATGTCATTGGCTTAACGGGCCCAGGGTATTGGTCTTACAAATTATGGGAGTTTTTCTGGGATCAAGAATTCCAAGTCTCGGGTATGCAAGGAATCGATCGTTCCTACAGAGTTTTCGGTATGGCGTTCAATTATCCATATTTAAATCTTAACAATTATGGGCGTGGTAGGTGACTTCCTTGTTCTAGGCCGAACACGCTTTGCTCGACCCGGAACTTTCTCGCGACACAGGGGAACAGGTGAAATGAAGGGCGGATGGAAATCGCAAAAGATTCCGCTGAAGAAAGGATCATCGAATCCGTTGGGCGACGTCGGTTTTCCGGAACAGAAGCCAGTCATTCCGTATCGCATTTTATCAACCTCCCCAAAAACCAACAGGAACCTCCACAACTCTTGGAAATCCCTTAATTTAAATCATTGGATGATCAACTTCTGGGTTGATGACTTGGATCGATTTGTCAAGGGGGGCTTTTCGAAACGGATCGTTGGAGCCTATTTGAAGCTACCTGTCGAATGGAAAGGGGAGTTTGGTCGCTATTTAATGCTGTACAAGTTTGGGGGCGTCATTGTCGACAGTTTGAATGTTGAATGTTTAGTTCCGTTGAATAAGTGGGATTTTGGTGTTCAAGCCCTTGATTTAATACTTGGGTTGGAGGATAACGTGAGTTTGCGGTTTTCTCAAACCGTTGTTGCCGCTGGTCCCCAGAACCCATTTGTGCTTGCTCTGATTCGATACATTACCGACAAGCTCGTAAATATGAGTTACGCTGAGGCAAAAGACCAGTCCAACTTTTCGGAAACATTGGGGCGATCCATGTTTCAAACTGTGGGTCAGAACTTTTTTGTAGATCAAAGCGCAGAAGCGCTGCGAAATTTGGAGGACTCTAAGGATGGATACTCGGTGATTATGGGACGCGGTGGGAAAACATTATTGCTTGGAAGCCAGTTCACATCCGGGTCTGACGCGTTATTTAAAGAGTAAAAAAACAGTTGTTTATTACTCAAAACAGTTCCCGTCTTATTCGCATATTTTAGGAACAATAACAGCGCAGGTAGCATGATGTACCAAATAATTGCTTAAACTGCCGCGGAATGATGTTTCTTGAAGTCCGCGACTTCCCACCACCAAGCAATCAACATGTTCATCCTCTACAAGTTTCAAAATTTGATCCCGTGGATCTCCACGTAAGGCTATCGCCTCACAGGCGAGGCCCTTGTCGAGAACTTGTTGGGCTGCCTTTTCAAGTGCGTCGTGAGACTTTTCCCGGTTGAAAGTTTCAACACTTTCAACATATTCCTCATCCATATCCATGGCAGTCGATGGAAAGAACTTCGTTGGGTGGATGAAATGTTCTGGGACAGCAAAGGGACGAACGTTGACGAGAATGAACTGCGCTTGAGCATTTGAATCATCAGTTAAGTGTTTCAGAGCCCATGCAAGTGCGTAACTTGCTTCTGCTCCTTCATCGACACAGACAGCA
The DNA here is from genome assembly GCA_025765595.1 of Obelidium mucronatum. Taxonomy (NCBI): domain Eukaryota; kingdom Fungi; phylum Chytridiomycota; class Chytridiomycetes; order Chytridiales; family Chytriomycetaceae; genus Obelidium; species Obelidium mucronatum. Next base: position 27,302 of record JAIVFH010000039.1, read on the forward strand.
ATTCTCTTGCTTTTGAGCGAAGATTCCTTGGTTTCCGTGCTACTCGTTTGGGAAACAACAGTTTCGCGGATAGCGGGTGTCACATATTTGGCAATGATAGATCGGTCGTTGTATGAAAGCTCTGCCTTCTTGATAGCTGGTTCCGCAATGGTTGGGGTATCAGTCAAAGTAAGGGAAGGGGTTGTTACGTTCGAGGGCATTGTTGTAGCTGAAGACGTTTTTTCTCTTTCCTTCACGCAGGTCTTTTTTAAAGGAGTGTGGTCGCGAAGAGTCATGCGATGTCATTCCGACATTTGCTCCGATGGCGTTGAAACCCTCATTTTAAAAACACAAAGAGAATAACCAAAAACTTTCAACTCGTTTTTCTAATATGGAAGCATATCACTTGTTGCTGAGTCTGATCGTAAGAAAGGTGGCAAAGTCAAAAATCATTGATAAATATTTATCATGACGAATATCTTTTGGCGCTTGCAACCATCGTCACTTGGTTCTCTCTGCATTGCCGTGACGAGGTATGGCGTCGTGTTTGTAACGGCTGTTACAGCCACCGAGACAAAAAGCAAGTACTTCCTGAACAAACAGAAGGAGGCGGGCAGTGTGCCTGCTGCTCTTCAACGGGCAGCTAAGCAATGGAACGTAGCGCCTGATGCTCTTGTGTATGTGGATGCAGATTCCGATGTTGCTGATGGAGATGGGCCATCTCCGCCTTCTGAGTCGGCGGCGATCCTCCAGACTGCGTGTGCACGTATCCACCAGTTCGCGTCATACATGGATTCACAACATGTCTCTTCAAACGATGTTCTTTTGGGTCTTCCCATCGATTGGACATTTCTTGCTGAGCATTCCTCGCCACTGAAGTTAGACGTCTGGCGTGTACTTGTAACCATTCCGCGCGGCAAAGTATGGGATTATTCGCGCGTGGCGAAAGAGGCCGGACATCCGACAGCGGTAAGAGCTGTGGCCTCAGCGATTGGGCAAAATTTCGCCCCTCTGGTTATTCCTTGCCATCGAGTCCTCCGTAAAGACGGTTCTATGGGCGGATTTTCTTTCCCGGGTGGAATTGCAGTGAAGAAACGCCTTCTACAGATGGAGATCAGAAGATAGTTGTACCTTGTTGTTACTGTGGTGCTCTGTGCTGTAATCGTCAAATAAATGATTGATCAAACAATCCACATCGCCGATAAACATCTGGCTCGAGGCAACTTACGATATGCATACAGGAACTACATCGAAGCTATTCGGCTTATTGCGGACCATATGTTGAAGAATACAAGATTCGAGCAGCTGGAGAGTGCAGACGACCGGGCTAAAAACCTTGTAACGTCAAAGCCACCTGACTCTGAGCGGCTGTTTGGTCTGGCGCATCTCTGGTCTGTTTTATGCTTGCAATAAGTCGCAGACCAATTGACTGATTGATCGCTGGAAGTATAGTTTCACAGAGGCGGAGGATATCGTCAACGGCGAAGTAAACTTTGACGATCTTGAGTCCGCCACGTCCGATTCTGACTCGGACGCCGACGCCGGCGCCGGCGCCGACTCGGACGCGGACGCGGACAGCGGCGCCGACTTGTACGCCGACGCGGACGCCGACGCCGACGCCGACGAAGCGCCGCGCGCCGAGCCAGCCGCTAAAACTCTCGCCGCCGCAAAGCCGCAGCGCGCCGCAAACGCAACGGCGCAGCCGCCGTCGCCGCTGTTTGGCGACTTTCGGCAAACGCGGCTTACGCGCCCGCGCTCCATCTGCTCGAGCATCCGGTCATCAGTCAGACTGTCGGTGATGGCCATGAACGCGACTGCGCCGGGGAATGCGAATTCTCCGTTGCCCGAAAACGCGTCCGATGTATTGCCAGAACTGGGCGGGGACGAATTGAGTCTGCAGGGGGGTGATTTGCAGACCAAACCTCACCCGCCGCTCCTGCCGCCGGCATACATCCCCCTCATTCCGTCATCACCCCTTCAGCTGCAACACAGTCATATTTTACAGTCTTATTCCCGATGTTCGCAGGAGCTCGATCGTCTTAACACCATGACCACCTCTTCATCTGCCGCAGCCCTACAGACTCTTAGTGTTGTTCGACGTTTATTGGAGACTTCAACAATCCTAAAATCAAAGTTGACTGCAGTTGCTACAGAAATATCGGTTGCAAATGCCAAGTCAATTGTAGATTTCACCCCACGGCAGCTTGCTGTAAATATTACGCTGTGCGATTGGGAACTGTTTAATTTTATAACGGTTCAAGATTTGTTGGTGTATACAGTAAGCAGTGGTGGTGGCTTTGTATCGCTCCCTCGAAGTTTCAAATCCTGCATGGATTTCAGCATTTTCATATCCCGCCTTGTGTCCTTTACAATTGCCTCGTCATTGCAATCATCAAAGGCATCTGTTGTGCAAGACGGAGTATGTTGCAGTTGTTATTGTCGAAATGATCTAAGTGCAAATATTCACAGATTGCATTGACCGTCACTCACTGGCTTCAAACGCTCACCGAACTTCTCAACTTGAAAAATTACCAAAGTGTACATGCGGTTCTTGCGGGTTTAACTCATCCTTCAATTTCACGAATTCTCAACATCTTGAAACTTCCGAAGCCTTTGATCTTCACCCTCCATACTTTGCTCGAACTCCTCAATCCCGCCAATAGTTTTCAAAACTATAATACGCATATATCATCAAAAGTTGTTCCTCCTCTGATTCCACTTCTTGGGGCTTTTGTGGATTCCCTCAAAAAAATTCCTTCGCTTGCACCAACCGAAAACAAAATGCTCATGTTTGCAAACTTACAAGGGGTTTTGGAGCAATGGCGGGGCAACTCTGATACTCTTGTCGCCTCACAGATGGCTGGACGGAGCACTACACAAAGCTTCCCTCCTCCTGCAACTCCTTCCCAGCAAACCACCCCTTATGCAGATGAAAAGCAAGAAAGAAATGTTTCTATTTTGCATTACATCTTGAGTCGAATGTGGGTATCTGAAGCAGTACTGTGGGAGTTGTCTCATAAAATTGTGCCGGCCGTTGACACTGCTCGCCCTGAATCAGCATCTCAAAGTGTCGGTAAAGACACGGCAGTTGTGCATGGAACGACAATGCCTACAAGTACTCTCTCAAAGAGTACGGGGGGGCTCAACTTTTTGTCCAAAATCAAACAAGGAATGTCAAAAAAGGGGTCAATGACAAATCTGATGTCATTGTCAGAAACTTCATTGAATCGACAAGAGAGAGATGAAGAAAGCGGCAGGTCGAAAACTTCATTATTCCGCAGCCATTCCACTGTTCTCGAGTTGGTTACCACGTCTATAACAGAAAGCATTTGCACAGGAAGGGATCCGAACGATCACGTATATCAAGATTTTTTGGTTTCTTTTGCCGGTGATGGTCAAAGTGACGCTGGGGTGGGGCTCGATGTTCCTGATTTCATAGGGAATCACGAGCCTCCTGTTGCAGGTAGTGAGGGAACAACCACGTCGTTGGGTATAACATCTACTAAGCCTGCAGTAGCAACCGCAGTTCCTGCGCCTGTGGGGGTTACATCATCCTCATCAAAAGGAGATATTGATGCGTTGAGATTACGACTTGATCAGTTGAAAAAGAGCAACAAATAAATCAAGAGATATGTATTTTCAGTATTTAGCTTGAACTGTCCAATGAAAAGATCCATTTTCTGCCCAATTTTTCAAGAGTTGGTGGGCAATGGCGTAAGTTTGTGCCATTTTGAGAGGTGCGGACGAGCCACCTGCCAATGAATCCAAAATCTCCTGACGAGTAAACCACTTGGCATCTTCCAGCTCTTGATCCACCAAATCAATTGTCTCTCCGCCCAACACGGCTTCCCCATACATTCCCAGCATAAGATTGGCGGGGAAAGGCCAAGGTTGAGATGCAAAATACTGAACGCGGCCAACAATGACACCGGTTTCCTCTCTTGCTTCCCTGCGTGCGGCTGCTTCCATTGATTCTCCTGGTTCCATAAATCCAGCGATACAGGAATACATTCCAGAGGGCCAAACTTTCTGCCGACCCAATAGAGCCCGCTCACCATCGTGCGATAGAATACAAACTATCGCAACAGGGTCCGTTCGAGGAAAACATGAGTTCTGAACTGAAGTCTGAGAAACGCATGAGGAGTTGTGGCAAACACGCTTGTACCCAGCTTCGGCCAGCAATGTCTTTGAACCACACAGAGAGCAAAATTTAAACCGCGCGTGCCAGTCTAAGAGAGATCGCGCTTGGGCCAGATGGGCGGCTTCTTGTGGATTCAAGTCATATGCTTTGGGGCGGGCTGGAAGAAAGTCAAGAGAGAGCTTCGACTGAACATGTTGCTGAAGGAGAGCAATACTAGATACATCAAGCGCCCAAAGTGGGGAGTTGTTCTGGTTTACTCCAAGCAGGATCAACGTTGGAATGTTGTCGTTTGGAGATAACGGTGTGAGGCACGAGAGGAGAAAGGGGGATGATGCACCGGGAGTTACAATTTGATCAATTTCTGTTGGACTCATCCAAAGAAGAGACTGTTCAGTGGGACTTTTGAGAAAATTCAAACTGTGTAGCAACGTGACGCGTGATTTCGAATCATAAAGAACTTTAGTGAGGGCGGCCGGATCCTTCCGTAAAGCACCGGCGCGATCAATTGCCGAAGCGCCAAAAAACATATTGCGCTCTGTTACGGACAGGTGGTCGATACTTGGCGTCAGCTTCGCGGCTATTTGTGAAACCCCGTCTGACAAAAGTCCCCATGCCTGACCCAGTTCCTGCGCGGTTTTGTTTCCATCGCCGGTTCGTGTAGTCGCATCGCTTAACGGGAGTAGAAGGTTGAATCCAGCGGTAAAAGCAAACCTTGCCGCGAAGTGAAGCAACGTCCAGCCCTGCACATTTGCTTGGCGGGGAAGAGATGCATCATTAGCAAGGAGAGCTTCAAGAGCAGAAAGTGAGTGTCCGCGAATGGCCTCTACGGCATCATCAAACGATGTGGCCATATCTTTGGATTTTTGAAGGATTTTGAACTTAATTTCGTGATTTCAAATGGTTGGCATGAAGAATTCAGAAAAAGAATAAGGCATGATGGCGCGTTTCAATTTCATTATTTCCGTGAGTCACAATGATCATTGATGTCGCGCGTCTTATCACTTGTATTTTTTACTTGGTTTTTTTTGGTGTCATGAGTCACACCGACGACAAAGGGGTATAAAACCAACCACATAAAAACTCTTTTACAAATCACCCCAAAAATGACACAAGGAGAACAAAACAAACACAAAGAAGATACCTCCGAGGAACTCACGGGCTACTTCAATGCTGACGACTGGAAGAAGGATGTGATTGGCGGGCGCATCATCTGTGTTGGCTTGGATTCCTCAAGCGAATCACAAGCTGCCTTTTTTTGGGCAATCAACAACTTTATCAAGACTTCCAATGATACCATCAAAAACAAACTGGTTTTGATGAGTTGAGTTGCCTTTCCCCCTTTCTTCACGTTCTCCATGTTTCCTAACTCTTGATGTTTAGCATGTATTCCAGAAAACTGCAGTGAAGGAAACAGACTTCGTCTTCAGAATTTCTTGAAGACCAACATGGAAAAGGCCCGCACTCTTATTGGTGACAAAGTTCCCCTTCGCGCCTTTTTGCTTCGTGGTGACCCACGTGACGAAATCTGCTCGATGGTGGAAAAAGTTAATGCAGACATTCTCGTCATTGGTACGAGAGGTTTGACTGGAGTGAGAAGGGCAATGATGGGAAGTGTTTCTGAATACCTCTCGAAACATTCCCACTGCCCATGTCTTATTGTTCGCTAGAAATTTTGTCGTTTGGGACACCAGTGTATTGTCCATATATTGTTAGTTAAATGTCTGTGTTGAAATAAATCAATCAATATCATTCTCAATCAACTTGAGAAAAACCCTTGACTGGTTCAACTGGTATTCCCCCCCCCCCAAAAAAGAGTCAGTCGAAGAAAAACTCAAACCAGCTATGAATACCATGGTTATCATTAAGTTTTCCACAAGTTCAACACAAAGAATACGGAATTTCCAAGTGTTTCAACGCAATGGAAAGAGTTGTCCAGATAATATTGACAGATACTTAATATTGACATCATTTTATTATTGTGCAGGGGAACGAAATACACTGAAGAGAAAAACGCAATCAGATAGCTTTTTCAGCCTCACTGGGTCGTGGGACAATTACAGGCACCTTGAGGTGGTGAATCAAATATTCCGACACAGACCCAAGGAAAGCCCGCTTGAATCCCGACAGCCCACGGCTTCCAATCACGAGCATATCCGCCTTGATATCTTCCACCTTGTACGCCAATTCGTCGCGTGCATCGCCTCGCAGGGCAACGCCACGAATGTTGTACTTGTGGCTGGGTAGTTTGTTGGCATAGGCACGCAAGAGGTCGTGGCTCTCCTTCTTGTTGGCAGCCTCAATCGCCTCGAATTCTTTGGAGAAGTCGACATAGAGGGTTCCGTACACGGCTGGAAGAGAAACAGTGGGACGCACATTCATGAGCACAATCTGGTCGGTTTCAGCGCGGACCAGGTTCTGGATGGCCCAGTCAAAGGCGTATTCAGAGAACTTGGACGCATCGACAGCGATAGCAACAACGCGCGTTGGCGTGACTGTGTGGTCCTCGTGTGGGTGGACAACGTCTTCGTGAATGGCGTTTGGAGTGGCGTTTTGGTCTTGGGTCACTGCGGCAGCAGCAGGAGTGGCAGTAGCAGACATTTTGTTGTAAGTATAGACTTTTTTGTTTTTTGGTGGATTTGTTTTGCGTGGGATGATTCTATTTGTACTTTTCGGAATCGTTGGAATCAGTGTGACTCACAACCCTTGAGTTATTCTGGACGCTTCTGTTCATGAAAAAGCACGAAGGGTATTTTCACAAATTCAAATATGCATATTAATATTTCGATATCTCTTTTTGCTCTTAAATAGTGTTGTAGCACACTGCCGTTTCCAAATTCTAGGAGCACAATAGTGCGTTATGCCGGTTTAACATGATTGAATAAATGGAATAAGAAGAACGCGTTTTATTGTTTTTTCTGGCACTTCCTCAATAACGTAAATCGATGGAGGCGTAAGTGGATTTTGTGAGTCACGCTGATTCGCTGAATATAAAAATACCTAACTCCTGCACACGAAAAAAAAAAAAGAATCAAGAAATCTGACCATCGACCATGACATCAACTTACGAAGAAGTAACCGACAGCTATAATCCAGACGACTGGAAGAAGGATATTGTAAACGGCAGAATCATCTGTGTTGCCATTGGTATGAGCTCTCCAGCACAAAGGCTGCTCGCGCTTCACCATAGAAATCTTTGTCTAATTTCTAACTCATAATCTTATATGTCCACAGATGGCTCCGACGATGGAAGCAAGGCGTTTTACTGGACTCTAAACAACCTTATCAAACATTCAGCTGGAATCTCCAACAAACTCGTCCTCTTGAGTTGAGTCTCCCGAAATAACTTACGCGCACAGCAGACAATTATCCTACTAACTCTGATCTGCGGTAGCCTGTAATCCACTGAACGCCTCTGAAGCTAACAGAATGGAGGCACAGGCCCTCCTCAAGAATTATGTGGGTCTTGTAAAGGTAGCCAACATTGATGTCCCTCTTCGTGCGATTTTACTTCGTGGAGATGTGCGAACGCAGCTTTGCGATGTGGCTGACGAGCTGAAGGCTGACTTATTTGTGATCGGAACACGAGGACTTGGTAAGATTAGCATGAGGGCAATGTCATTTGAGATGACAGAAAGTAACCGCGAAAAAAATGTACAGGGGCACTAAAGCGCGCTGTTTTGGGGTCAGTCTCAGACTACGTGTCGAAGCATTGCAGCTGCACAGTTATTATTGCAAAGTAAAATTGGGAGAGTCGGACATTTCGCGAGAAAGGGGGATTCGAATAAAAGTTCATTTCTAGTTCCTATTCTCAGTATTTTACTGTGATTAACCAAACTACACGGACCGCACCCAGGAAAAGTTAACCAGCAAAGAAAACGCTGAAGGCAATGACATTCCACTCGAGAACGCGCGATTTACTCAGATGTCCCCCATTCCCGTGTTTCGTTATTACCCACAAACAGCAAAGCAGCAACAGCGACAGTAAAAAAAACAGAATCCGCGTCCGATCGAAAGGGAAACAAAGCATTCAGAAGGACGCCAATTTCACGTGATGCGAAAGCAAACATTTTCCCCCACATTTTACACTTAAAAGAAATCGCTCGTTGTTGAGAAGCAAAGAAAAGAACAAAAAATTGAACCAAAATATACTAGATTATTATATTATTAATGCCATGAATGTGTTAACTGAAATCAAAACAAATATATGAGCACAATGCCAAAGGAGATTAAAAGAAGCAGTTGAACCGGGTCGGAGTCTCCACCGCCATTGATTTGCTTATCTCTCTTTTTTACAACACCTTCAATAATTTCATCTCTCTTGGCAACAGCTTCCGTCAAAGTTGGAGACGCGGAATTTTCACGTTTATCACGGTTCCCCGAAACAGATTTCACCAAAGCATCCAAAAGTGTAGACGATGAAGAACACATTTCTGCGATTGATTGTGATACGTTCGAGCCGCCGTCGCAGTGTGAGATACAGATTGCAAGAGGAGATGATGTGTCTGAAGAGGAATCCACAGATTCTGAACAAATCAGATCAATGAACTTTAAAGGTTCTCTCGTCGAAATTGAGGTGTAGAAGTCGATTGTGCAGTTGACTGGGCAAGAAGCGCTGGTTTTGGCCTCAGAATTACTGGAAATGTTGATGGAGTCAGACGTAGATGGCAATGATGAATTTGAAGCGGCAGGTACAACGACAGCCTTCACGACATTGTTGATCAAATCGGGAGCAAGACTTTGCACAGCCGCAATTGCTGCAACGGCAGCCTGAGCACCATTTCCTGACGCGACATTACCCACGACCTTGACCACATTATTGACAAGAGAGTCAAGGCCATCACGACGCTCCGCTGATTGCTGCATTTGCTCTTCCGCGTCAGGATCGCGTCGGAAGTGGCTCTGGCTTTTTTCCAAGCTTTTGCATTTCCCTTTCTGACTATTGTATTCCTTTTCAAAAAGAGAGTTCTTCATGATGCTGGGGCAATAAACCTTGTAACTGCATTCCAGCACATTCTTAGGCAAAAGCTGTACCAAACAGTGTGAACAATGTTATACGCACCATTGGTGAAGGCGTTTTAATGTGTGACAGGCACATCGGTCCAATTCCGTTTGCGGCAGATGTTCCTCTCTTTCAATGCACAAGTGGTTCTTGTCGTTTGCTTGCCCCAAACAGGTGTGGAACTTTTCCGCTTTGCAGCCAATTGCAGCTGCATTGACGCTGAGAATCACAGACAGCGCTTGAAGGGCAACAAGCAGGGTAACAACAACAGTCATTCCCTGGACCCTTTTCTCCGCGTCTGCCTTTTCTGAGTCCCGCTTAAATAGAAGATAGGCGAGTGTTTGCCCCTTGGAGCGACCAGGGCTCAGCACACACTTTTATTATTATTGAACACATTTGCAGCATGGTACCTCACCGTCTCGCCACCAACCGAACGCAAACCAACCACTAAAACGCGGCCCCGCATCGCACCAACCACTTTAAAAGGACAAGTCGCTCGACGAACTCGTCACGCTCAACAAGCGCCGCGGCGCGCGCCACGGCGACGACGGCACGGGCTACAGCCACAGCCGCGGCCGCAACGCGAGGCGCGCGCGGCCGTACGAGTCGTCGCGGGGCCGCGGCGAGCGCGAAGACCGCGGCGACCTGCGCGCGGCGCTGGGCGGCGGCGGCGGCGGCAAAAGCAGCACCAGAGCCAGAGGAAAGAAGCGCGCCGGCTTCGGCGTCGTCGTCGCCAATCTGCACTTCAACGTACGCTGCTGCTCGGCGGCGGCTGCTGCGCCTGCTGCGTCTTGCTAACCCAAACACAACAACAACAAAACAAAACAACAAAACAAAACACAGACGATGGCCTCAGACCTGGCCGCCTTCGTGCGCGAACACCTGCCGCTGGCCACAGTCATCGACTCCGAAATTGACTTTGACGAATCGGGCCGCTCGAACGGAACCGCGAATGTACGCTTTGAGGCCCACGTCGACGCCGTCCAGGCACGCAACGTGCTGCACGGACTGTCGCTCAACGATCAGATCCTGGAGGTTGTTTTGGCGCCCGACTGCGAGGACGTGGCCGATACTGGCGGTGTCGTCAATGAACATGGAGAATACATGTACAAATCGATTCTTGGTAAACCACTCGCGTTTTTCACGTGTGGACTTTCTGGTTCTCACAGTCAAGTTATTTTTCAGATCGGCTTGGCTCTAACCGTCCAGCTCCCGTTACCGAAGTGAGAAAGGACGCCGCAGTACTGGATCGTCTTGGATCGAGGATCTTGGATCGATTGGGTCCAACTTCCGTCTATGCGAGCCGCGGAAGTAATCGCCCAGAAAGCAGATGGCGTTCTCAGAACAGCGACAGTAATGCAGGACGTAGACGGAAGCCGGTGCGCGCCGAAGATTTGGATGCAGAAATGGACACATACATGACAGGCGAAGGGGTCATTGAACCCGAAAAGATGGATCTAGGCGAAGATAACAGTAATGACATTGAGGAGCGGTATCGCAGACCCGAACGACGAGAGTTTGTCGACTTTGACGCCCCTAGTGCCGATCCGTACACTGGAGCTGGTGGTGGAAGTAGGTCCAACAGAGCCGTTTTAGATTATGGGGACATCTGAAATAAATTATCACTCTGTGGCATTAAGTGTTCTTCAAAGTGCTTTCGAGTCTACACGCAAATCAAACGACAACAGTTTCAATTTTGCCAGCAGCTCTTTCTCGTGCACAGACATTGCAAACACCTCTTCCTCTGGTTTTCGGCCTATGCTGCCCAATACACACCATGGCTCCTGTCTGGTATCCACATTCCCCGGTTCTTCCGCAACAGGACTAATGTAATGTGAAATCTCACTCTCCCAGTCATAGATTTCATAATTATACCAAACGCTGCGCGTATTTATATGCGAGAGCTTCCTGTTTTCATTCATGTGAGCCAGTGGCCCGCACACTGAAGTAGGAACGACTCTCCCAGAATCAAGAATTTGAAGCGTTCCTGCCGCTCCAGCATTATAAGGAGATAATTTATACGGAATTCGAAGAAGCTCCAAAGCCAGCCAATAAGTCTCCTTGTCACCTGGCAAAAAAAAATTTCCCAAAAAATTTTCAAAAAAAAGAGAGAAAAAAAAACAACAAATAAAATAAAAAAGAATAACGTGGAGACAAAAAATATGAGAGGAAGGAAAGGGATAAAGCTTCCTACCTGGAAGCTGTTTATCTAAGCCACTTTCGCGAACATCCTTCAAGTTCAAGTGGCAGGTGGTTAGCAGGGCGTGGACGATGGACAACCGGCTTTTGTCGAAAAGCATGACAGACGCATCGACTTCATCTTTAGAAATGCCTCTGAAAAAACGAGTTGTGTTTGCAGTGATAGATGGAGATTTTAAAAACCATCGTGCCCATTGACTGTTTCCGGCAGTGTAGCTTGGGCCTTTGAAGAAAAGAGATCCATAAGTTTTGAAGATACGAGATTCATTGAACATTGTTTTGGGGGAATGGAAGAGGACTACGTCGTCATCTAGATAAAAGACTTTTTTGAAAGATGAGGCCAAAATTGCGAAGGGTTTGCTGTTGCGTTTGTGTCAGCTCAATTGGACAATAATTTAACAAACGAAGAAATCAAAGTAATACCTGTGGTAGTTTCGATCATGTGCTATTGTAAAGTAATCCTGTAAGTTCTTGACTGCAACACCTTGAATAAGACTCAAAGATTCTATAGAGGACAATTGCAAATCCTTCTCTCCATTATAAAAAACTTCTACTGGGAGATCGCAACCAAGATTCTCGCGGATATGTAATATCATTAACAACGCGCTTTTGAATCCCGCATTCCCAACAGAGAAAACGATTCCATAGTCTTCCTGAAACGACCTCACAAGGCGCGAAATATCGGTAAATCTTTTTGAAAACGCCCATGGATATAGCGTGTTGGATAATCTCTTGGATTTGCTCTGGAGTGCGGTTAGACGAGTTGGACCAATTGCTTCAGATAGAGCTGAGAAATTTGGTTTCATTTCGTCTTGGTTGACGAGCAGTAGATTGATCAAGTGAAATGCTCGATGAAGTTTGGAAACAACATCGAAATTTGATGGGCCAAGCACGGTCCCAGAGGGAATTGCTTCAACGAGATTGTATGTTTCGTTCATAGAACCAGCCAGATCAATTGTCGAAAGAGCTACTAGCGATCCACCAAATAGTGAAGTATCATTCAAACTCTTTCCCAGCTCGCCATTTACGAAATCCAGCAATCGAATCAGTGTCAAGTCTACATTTTTAAAATCAGGGCTCAGCTTGAATTTCTTGCTTGCATTTGTATTCCGAGATTCTGAAGCAATTGCAATAGCCTCCATTTCTGACTGAGTTAAATTCGCCTTGAATAGCTTGGTGTGCTGTTGTCTCTCAGTTCTCATTGAAGACCTCCAGCCATTCAGTTTCTTGAATTCGATAAGCCACTCGGATTTATTGGATGGCGGAATAATAGAAGAATTGTACAGAGGAACGCGGAAAGGTCTCAGTCCAGTACCAGGTATATGGACCTGCCCATCCACAGTCATTTTATATCCCATTTCATCGAATAAGTCGGCCCAGCCGTGTAGCATTTGCGTTACAATATGTTTATAGGCTTGGGGAGCTTTGGTGCGAACATCTTTCTTGTCCAAAGGCTCATTCGATGTAAGCAAAACCTTAAGGTGTTCGAACGAGTCAAAGTAATACACGAAAGGAGAAATATCAGGATGGTAGTAGTCCATGTAAAGATGCCAATCGGCGCCAGCGCGAGAAATCTTATCCCAAGGACCAAAACCGTGAATTCCCTTCTCAATGAGTTCTTCGAAAAAGTTTTTGGATGGGAGCAGCATCACCACTCCAGCCGCCAAATTCTCATAGAGCTTCATAGTGGACACTTGGTATGGAAACTCTATAAAGGCCTTGTACTTTGCAAGTGTCTTGGGCCCACCGTAACCGCCTGAAACGTGCTTGAAAGGAATACCCATCTTTTTCATCAAGATGTATACCGCGTGTTCTTTTTCTTCTCGGCACAAGGCCAAGTCGGCATCCTCCATTGGAACGTCTTGAGCTGGCAACGTCGAGTGTCCTGTTGGTCTCAGCATTCTGAACAATGGCGTTCCCAGTGTTTCATAAGACAAATCTAATGCTTCAAAAGCATTGTTGGAGACCCAAAACAAGTTCTTTGGTTGCCGTCGAGTCAACTCCCAAATCAAGTGGTAATACTCTTCTGTGTCAGAAATTCCCCAGTCGAACCGAGTTGTGAGCTCCAAAACAATATTTGATTTACATCGTTCCGCAACCGATTCGCGAACAAGAGATTGGAACAACGGTCGTGCATCTACTTGTTCATGCATCATTGTCAATACAAGGGAAAGCGCAAAAAAAGACAGAGCCAGACCTTACCAGGCATAGTATCTCCAATAATTATTACATCTGCGGTTTCACAAACAAGACGAACAAAGCCATCATTGATGATGCTATTGGCACGATCAAGCCTCATTCCCAGATCACCCAAGAAGCCCGGATGTAAGCTCGAAAACGTAACACTCAATCGAGAAGTGATTTGAATCATATTTGCATGACAAGCCGAATGTCTGTTATAATACAGAATGCGAGGCATGGGGTTTGTAGTTGCCTGAAAAACAAAGAATACACTGTTTGAGGAACGGATTTTGAGATGGCCTAGAAACGGGATATTCAATCAACGACGGTACCTCGAGAGAGTTGGTTGCGTCATTGGTTATTTTGTAATAGGTATTGGCGAAGGGGAATGTGAAGCAGATTATTGCGATCACAAACAGATAGGCTGCAAAAAGGAAGTTGCGGAATCCCAATCCCCGAAGCAGCCGAAGTATCCGTGCAAACAGGGCGCTGCAATGCCTGCCGGCATCCATTGGTTTTTTCTTCAAGACTTTTCTAAAAATAAAGATAAATAATCTATTTTATTTAATTTTATTTACTTTTACCAACCAAAATGGATAGGAGAACATCGCTGCCCAGTCCGCCACTTGAATTGGCTGCGGCTCTCTGTGTGATGCGAAATGCCCTGCATGTCGTCATCAACCATGTTGATTCAAAAGGGTGCGTTGGTGCCAATGTGTGTATGGGTGTGTGCTGTGCTCAACTCCCAACCCCGTTTAGTCGCTTTGTAGCGGAGCTCTTCATGGCCCTTGTAGACCGAAAAATGTACCCAGATTACTACAAAGTTATTACGCGACCTATAGCAATCGAAACTATGCTGGTGTGTTGTTGTGTTTGATAAACACTTGGGCTCACACACTTTGCTCGTTCCATATCGTCAAAATATTACAGGAGCGAATCAACAATAATTCGTACGGAAAATTGGGCGCGGTGAACGGACTGGCTGCTTTTGAAGTTGACTTCCAGACGCTAGCATCAAATGCCATGACCTATAACCAAATCGGTTCGGACGTCTACAAAGACGCCAAAACCTTGCTTGTGAGTTTTGCAGCCCTTTTGGAAGAAAGTAGCCTAATCGTTGTCATCTGCGGGCAAAAAAAAACAACAGGCACTTTTCCAGCATGAGCTGGTGAAAGAAACGAAACTCGCAGAGCTGGATCCTCAAGCAGTTAAATACAAGAACATCGTTAATAATATTATGGCATATCAGGATCATACGTAACTTATTTGTCTTGGATTTTTTTATTTTTATTCCTGGGAGGTATTTTCTTATTTGTTCTTCAGTGATCGTTACGTGTGGGATGTGTTTTTTGAGCTTCCTGACAAGAAGTTATACAAAGACTACTACTTTAGCGTGAGTTTTTTTTTTTTTTTGAACGGTCATCCTTTAGTTGTTTCTGATTTAGATTCCATCAGATCAAAAACCCAATTGCATTGGATGTGATTCTCTCAAAAATCGATTCGCGGCAATATAAGTCAGATGAGCAGTTTGCAGCAGATATTCAATTGATGCTATCAAATGCAAAGACATACAATATGGAGGGTAGTCAAATCTATAAAGATGCTCAACTGTTGGAAGGATTTTTCAAGGAGCAGTATACAAAGTTCATTGTGAATTCGGGTGTTGGAGTTGATAGTACGGGACCTGGCGCCACATCTGTTGGGCCGAGAACAACATCCGGGCCAGTAATTATTGAAGGGGAGGCATTGGAAAGCGTGGTAGTCCAATCAGAAGTCTATCGACCAGGTTCGTTCCGAAATTTCAGAAAATGAACAGTGCAGTTCCTTAATCATTGACTTTGTATCAGGGGATTATGTGTATATTTCAAACCCAATCGATCCAACAAAGCCAACAATTGGACAAATACAAAGCACATATAAAAGCTCAGTCACTGGAAGTCCTACCTTCACTGCAGCCTGGTTTCTCCGCCCCGACCAAACATATCAACTTGCCAGTGCTAAATTTATGGAAAACGAAGTGCTTAAAACGAACCGATTGGAAAGCTATGATGCTCAAGAGATTGTTGGGAGGTGTTGGGTACTTTTCGTGAAGGACTATTTGCGGGGAAAGCCAAAGGGCTGTACAGATACCAAGGACGTATTTGCGTGTGAAAGCCGATATACCATTGATGGGAAGTCGACATCAAGAATTAAACTATGGCAGGGCAAGTTTCCTGATCCAGAGTTGGAGTTGTATGATGTGCCATTGGTTCCTGTCCGAATTCCAATGTTTAAAGACGAAAGTGGAGGGGTTGACCATTCAAAGAAAAGAAAGAGTGAAGATTATGGAGATTCAAAAGACGACGTGAGTTATTGTTATCGGTCTTTAATTTTATTTAATTTTATTGGCTTACTCTTTTTTAAAATGGGAAGCCTGACTTTTACCAACATCAGGACAAGAAGTTAAAAGTGGCGCTTCCGGGACGAGGCTCTGTGGGCACCCCCTCAAACTCGACCCCTAGCCACGGCCGAGAACATCGTGATCGTAGTAAACCGTCTGGAGGCTCTATCCCATCCCTTTCACAGCAAGTAGCCTCGCTGGTACTTCCAGGCACAAAAGCAGCGGCGGCCGCAGGACTTGGCGCCAGCAACAATAGCAATCCTGGAAGTGGTACTGCCACACCAAATCATTTGTCTGCTGGTGGATCTGGGTCAAATGCAAACCTGGCAGGTATCTCTGCAACAGCCGCAGCGGCTGCCGCTGCGACTGCGGAAGCCGGTGTTCTGGGACCCATTTTCGAATTGTTTGACAGAACTCCTGCTGGTGAAGTCAAGTGGTATGCAGGACTTCCCGTGGATGTTATTAAACGGGAGACTGTGACGCATTCCTTGAAATACCGTGTTGCCAAAATGAAGGAGAGGAAAGCCGCAGCCGCACTTCAAGCCGCAGCCGATTCAGGAACTGAGCAAAATGGGAATGGTGGTGCTGCTGTGGATCAGATGGATGTTGATGTAAATGGAGTGAAAGCGGAGGATGATGGTGCTTCTGCAGGTGGAAGTGGAACTGGTAATGGGGGACCAATTGATTTGGAGGAACAATTGTGGCGGCCCATGAAGCAGGCCTTTTACGATTTGGCCTCTGCTTACTTGTCATAAAGAATAAAAATAATATTGTTCAGCAGAATTGTGGATGTCAGTCAACACCGACTTGAACGACGCCAACTTGGCTGAAATTCTGGAGCTATTAGAAGCGTCTGATGATGGCTCCTCGTTTGGCAGACACGATGGAGAAGCTGCTGCTGGTCTAGAAAATGAACCAGCAAATGACGGGAAGTTGAGTTCCAAAACTAGACAGTCCAGCAGCACTGCTGCTACAATATCGCATTCGCCTAAAGATCTTCAAGCTAAATATGCTTCCCAAAGCGTTGATGGTAAGGTTCAGTGTGGTTATATTGTCGTCTCTAATGAATCTCCTACAGATGCGTTAAGCCGGACGCGTTTACAAATGCTCTTCTTCAAGAACGACAACAATACACAATATTCGAAGGCCATGGTTGCACCAGCTGCGGAGGAATACCCAGACTTTCACGTCATCAGCAACAGCGTTGTACCTTTGCCAACAATACCCGAATACTACGATACATGCAATGAAGATTTAGAATCCGACGATTGTGACTCAGAATTCACAAAACCAGATGTGCGTACGAGGGAAATGGCGGTGGTTCACTTGTACAGATCTTTGCAAGCCTTTATGGATTCCTATCCATTCACATCATCACACCAAAATTCGGCTCTCCATCAAACTGTCTGGTTTCTATTAGTTCCATGTCTACTGTTCACCCTTGTCCCGGTCCATTCAATATGTTCACACATTTTGGATGAAGCAAATCCATCGCCCGGTCCAATATTATCCCAGCTTCAAACCATTGTATCCGAAATAAGTGCTAATAAGCTACGCATTCACAAAGCGTGCGACATTGCAACTGATAAAACATTTGCCGTCGTGAAAACGCAGATTTGGGAAAAGCCAGCGAGGATTTGGAATTCAAATGATTCGAATGGGCATTTATTGCGTCTTTTCGTTTACGCTCTTGCGGTGCTGGGTTTGATTCCTTTACTAAGTTTGGTGCTGCTGCCTTGGTTTGGGGTTTTGGTTGGGTTTTGGATATTGAGTGTTTGGGTTCGAAATTTTCTTGCTGAGGTCTCTGCAAGTGATTGAAACTATCACCCTTCTTTTTTCCATATTTTTTTAGTTGGGGAATAAAGGTATTTATTGGAATCAGAGAGAGGGGTGATGGGGGGAAACCGGTAACACACACACAAGACAGAGGGAAAGAAAGAAAGAAAGAAGCAGAGCCAACAACTGAGATCACAATTTACGAGTCCGAATAATCACGACCCCAACAGCAGCCAAAAGAGCAATACACTCAATTCCAGTCAGAACCGCAAACGCTTTTGAATAACATTGTGTTCCAAAACAAGTGGAATCTCCCTTCTCAACCACCGCCACAACCACCGAATCATAAAAGGAACCATAAACCACATTTGAAATAATGATTCCAATTGAGCAACCCGCCATAGTGAATCCACACGCGGTCCCATAGAACCGGGACCCGAAAAAGTCGCGTGTGAGAACTGGGAAGCAGGCGCCGTTTCCACCGAACCCGAAAGCAATGAATGCAGATGTAAAATAGAGGATGGATTCGGACGTGAATGCGCCGGTTGCCAAGATCAAGTGGGGGACAAGGACCAAGATTTGGGTGACGATTAGAAGCACGCTTCTGTCAATAAGTGGAATGAGGGATTTGGTTCCGCTGGTGGGTGACTGTCTGTTTTTTTTGATGGAATTGATGAGGTCCATGAGCAAAGGAAAGGTTAAGCGGCCAAGGGATTGGAACACGCTCATGATTGTTACGTGTGTCGTGTTCTTGTACGATGTCTCAACAATATTTGAGCTGGCAATCTGTCCAATTGTTGCTTGCAAAATTGACATGAAGTTATTCATATACGTGAGCCCTTGCATGAAAATGAGAGTGATGGTAAAGAACCAGAAGAGCGGCGACTTGAGCATTACAAATGGAGATTCGGCATCTTCCAGGTTCCTTCCAGCCGTCATTGATTTATCTTTGTTGCTTTCAGTGTCGGATGTTGACTTTTTGTCTTGATTGACTGGCGTGGTAATGGCAACTGAAGGAGAATCAAACGTTGCAAAGCAACATCCAAAGTTGACCACTCCTACAGACACTGCAAGAAATAGTAGGTAGGATGTTGGGTTTCCAACAAAGAAGGCTTGATAGACTTGGGAATAAATTGTGCCACTGAGACCGTAGAAAAGAAGCAGGACTCCTACTACTTTTCCTTCATGTGGAGTCTTGGAATAGTTGTGCAGGTTGATACCGATAGAGGCCATGTATGCGCAAGTGGATCCCAGACCGGCAATGAAATAGAATAGTGACATGAATCCAGCATTTCCTGTACATGCATTTGTCAGCAAGTGTACAATTAAATTAATGGAAACCTCTCGTTTTCACCTGGAATCCTTCCAATGAAAGCAAGGTACATGAGGAAGTAACCTAGAAAATATGTTACAGCACCGGCAAACATTGTCCATCTCGCTCCGGCATAGTCATAGAGCGGGCCGACAACCAAAAAACACTGGAAAGGAACTTTAGAAAGGGAAAAAAACAACAATACGTGAATACTTACTAAAAAGAGAGCGGAAGTACCCACTCCAGAAACAGTATTTAGATCTGATGAAGAATACGACAGTTGTCTTTTCAAATCATCGCTAATAACACTGAATGAGAAAAGCGAGCCAGCAGTAGCCATGACGAGACACGACGAAGCAACCGTTAATATACGCATCCAAGTCATAGTTTCTTTTTTTTTGTTGTGATGATGTTCCAGAAGCCGACTTCTTGTAAATTGACTGTCAAAATCTGAGATGCCCCGCCTGAGAGAAAAAGGACACAAAGAGACTTGGACAATCCAAGGATTTGGCCCATCTACCGTATTCAGAGTTAAAGCAAGCGATGCTGATAATCCAAGAAGTAAAGCAGCCGCTACTAGCGCAGAACCAAGAACTGTCTTTATAATGATACCAGGGAACCCAGGAGTGCTTGACTACTATACACCCTTTGCTGAATCCATATTCAACAATGCAAAAACCAATATTGATGTCATCAATCTGCAGCATCCGGGACATTCGACGCTTGATTTCTCGTCCGGTGTCATTGAGGCTTGGGGAAAGAAAAGAGGGACACGCGATCCTCTCTCACTTGAATGCCAGATACAACACAAGGTTGCCATGTTCGACCACATAAAAGCCTTGTATCCCAAGGGGACGCGGTTCGTGTTGGGAGGACATTCGATTGGCGCTTTTATGGCGTTGCGGGTTTTGCGAGAAAGACCCGATGGGTTTTCAAAACTGGTGTTGTTGTTTCCAACACTCAAACATATTTCGGATACCAAAAACGGCAAGGTGGTTAGTTGGTTGGTTTCTCCGGGGATACGACATCTGACTGCCTTGTTTCTGTGGTTTTGGAAGCCAGTGCTGATGGCGTTTCCAGTCGTATTTTATTCGATGATTGCGCTTGTTACTGGATTGACAGGGAATGCATTGAAAGTGACCTGTGATCAGTTGTTGCATCATACAAGTGGGTATCATGCCACGGTGCTGGGACATTGGGAAATGAAGGAAGTTCGTGAAATGGACCTGGAGACGATAGAAACTCATCATGATAAATTGGTCTTGTTTTATGGTCCGGAAGATGGATGGGCAGACGAGAGTCACTTTTTGGATGTGAAGCGGAGGTTTCCTGACATTCAAGCGCATCTTTGCAACGACAAAATACCACATGATTTCGTAATTGCACACTCTGAAGTTGTTGCGCGGAAAGTTGTGTCGTGGTTATCACTGTGAATAATATTGTCATTTCATCAAGAAACCTTTCTTTCTTTCTTTCTTTTTTTTTCTTGTTCAAAAAAACCAAAGCAAATAGCACAGATGGCAGCGCACAAGAAAGCAACGAAGAAGTTCATGAAGAACCACCTTAAAGAGAAGGTTGATGCGCGACGGAAATTCAAGAAGGACAACAAGGGACGGATCGAGCGACTCGCGAAGCAGAAGAAGCTTGGAGTTGCGGCGGCAGCAACGGCGGCACCAGGTGACGACCGAAGACAGAGATTTGCTGAGTGGCAGACCGACTGACTGCTTTGACTCGCAGACGCGGACGGCTCGGACGGCGACGAGGCGGGCGCGGCGCCGGACGCGGACGTCGAGATGGGCTTCGGCGGCGCGGACGGCGAAGAACTCGGCAGCGGCGGCGAAGACAGTGACGACGACGCGGACGACATTGCGTCGCTCGACGGCGCCGTGTCGGACGACGACGGCGGCAGCGAGGGCGGCGCCGACATCATCGACGACAGCGCCGACGACGCGGACGACGACGACGCCGCCGACGCGAACCGCGCGCCAAAGACGCGGCTGCGCAGCGAGATCGCCGAACACAAGGCGCAGCTGGAGGCGCTGAAGGACAAGGACCCCGTGTTCTACAACTTTCTGCTCGAGAACGACGGCGACCTGCTGGGCTTCGGGAACGAGGACGACGACGAGGACGAGGACGAGGACGAAGAGGAGGAGGAGGCGGTTGCGGACAAGGACGATCTGCACAAGATCATGAAGGGCGAAAAGACGCTGGAAGAGGACGAGGAGGAGGAGGAAGAAGACGCGGCAAACGGGCCCATCGAACTCACAAACAAAATGCTGTCGACGTGGAAAACTGCCCTTATTGAACAGCATTCCCTCAGATCAGCGAAAAAAGTCGTGTTGGCATTTCGTGCTGTTGTCTCACAGGGTGAAACCGAGTCGGAGACTGCTGAAGTCCAAACATACGTGGCTGGTAACGAAAAACTTGCAAACAACGCTACCGTTTTGGCTCTTAAATACCTCGGAGGTGTCTTTGATCACCATCTTCCTGTGAAAGTTAACAAGGGGTATGGTTACATTCCTTCTTATCAGCTTCCCTAATTACGACGCGTATTGTTATAGAAAGACGCCACTGCCGTCATCAGCCCCAAAGTGGAAGATTGTAGCTCCACTTGTCAAATCTTTGCTCACCAACATTCTCCGTTTCTTGGATCAAGTGTCCGATGAGGGCATGTTGAGGTTCGTTATCAGGGAATCTGAAAAGCTTGCTGTCTATTTTGCATGTGTTCCAAAGTCCTCAAAAGATTTGCTCAAGGTGATTTGCGTGTTTGTTTTTTTCCTGCACCAACCCACTCAACGCGATTTTACTCTGCAAGAAACTCTTGAGTTTTTGGACCTCAACAACGGCAGAAACTCGGATTACCGCTTTCCTGACCATACGCCGTCTTGCAATCGCCTGCCCCAGCCCATACCTTGAAAATGCCATCAAAGGAGCCTATCAAACATATTCTGCAGCATCCAGAACCACCAATTTACACACCTGGAGTAGTATCGGATTCATGGCCAACTGTTTTGTAGAGCTGATTGGTCTCGATGTTGCTGCTGGATACCGATTTGGATTTGTGTATTTGAGGACGTTGGCAAACGGATTGAGAAACGCCATCACCACCAAATCAAAGGTAGTTTTAGCTTTTCACCGTGTTTTTTTTTTTTTTTTTTTTTTTTTTTTTTACAAAATTGTTAACGCCAAAAAAAAATAATAATCAGGAATCATTCAAACAAGTCTACAACTGGCAATACATCAACGCACTACGTCTATGGACCCGTGTTCTCACTCACTTTTGCGAAGCAGGATCAACAGCTGAAAGCGCGGGTGGAAAAACGCTGCGTCCACTCTTGTATCCATTGACTCAAGTCATTCTCGGTGTCGCGCGTCTTAAGCCAAGTGCCAAATACCTCCCCCTTCGATTCCAATGCTGCCGCCTTCTGATTGACTTGTGCAAAAAAACAAAGATCTTCATTCCATTGGCGTCAAATCTCTTTGAACTCTTTGACACGGCGGAACTCCGCAGCCACGCCAAACCAAGCACCTTGAAGCCATTAAACTTTGTTTTGACGTTGAAATCGCCAGCCCAATACCTTGGTACACGAACCTACCAAACTGGAGTCGTGGAAGAAGTGGTTGGTCTTTTGATGGAGTACTATGACTGTTACAGTCTCACGATTGGGTTCCCGGAGCTTGTTGTTCCCGCTGTTGTTCAATTCAGGAGATGGATCAAGAAAAGCAAGAACGTGACTGCAAACAAGGTGGTGGGTAGTTTGTTGGAAAGCTTGGAACAAAATGCAAAGTTTATTGAGGGGAAGAGGTCTGCGGTGGATTTTGCACCCAAAGATGAAGGAAAGGTGGCAGCGTTTTTGAAGGATGTTGTGGAAACGTCTGCTCCATTGAGAAGACATGCGATTGCAAAACGTAAGTTGAGGGAGCAACAATTGGCGGAGATGCAAAAGGAAGCGGATCGTACGGCACCTGCAGTAACAGTTTTGAATGGGAAAGATATGGCGAAAAAGAAGAAGGCTGGAGGAAACAAGGGATCGAAGGATTCTGATTCCGAAGATGAAGTTGGCGGTGGTTTTGATATGGATGATGGTGATGATGATGATGAATCTGAGGAAGACGAAGATGAAGATGAGCTTGAGATGGAAGATGAAGACGAGGACGAGGAAGAGGAAGAAATGGAGGAAGACGATTAAGTCTTTTATTGCTACTTGTTTTTGGTTTATTCTTATAAATAAAAAAGCGTTAGTGCTTTGAAGTGCTTTGGCTTCTTTTTTGATATTTGGTGGGTGGAAAAAGCTCAAGGGGAAAGAAAAAGCAGTACAAAAAACAACCAAAAACCATCCGAAAACCAAACCCTGCATCCTAACAACACAACTCTGACACCTTCAACCTATTCAAATTCAACGACAAAACATGCAAGGAGCTAATCACAACGTTGCATACGCTCAGGACGAATATGGTGAGAACCAAAAGGGCTTCTTGCGGTATTTCCAGTTAGGGCCCATATTTACCAAGAATGAATATAGGTCGTCCCTTTATCATTGTAAGAGAAGGAAAGCAATCGCGTATCCGCGGACTTGAGGCTCAGAAGGTGCTTGTGTTTTATTTCCATCGCGACTGTTTCCTCAACAGCGTCCTCCCCTTTTTTCTGCAAATTCTTAGTCCCATATTCTTGCGGCCAAGGCTGTAGCTCAAATTCTCAAGACGTCGCTTGGACCAAGAGGTGGGTGCTGAATTATTATTTTTCAGGCTGTTTTTGGGGGTGGAAGTGCTTGGGTTCTAACCAAAAAAAACTTGAATTTGCTTAACCAATAGGACTCGATAAGATTCTCATTTCTCCAGATGGTGACATCACTGTCACTAATGACGGTGCCACAATTTTGAGTCAAATGGAAGTGGATCACCAGATTGCAAAGCTGTTGGTGCAGTTGTCACAGAGTCAGGACGATGAGATTGGAGATGGAACGACTGGTGTTGTAGGTAAAAAGTCAAATCCTTTTTGTATATGACGAACGTTTTTGGGTCCACTTACTCTTTTTTTGTGTGTCTCCCTAAAAAAGTTCTTGCGGGAGCTTTGTTGGAACAAGCGGAAGGTTTATTGGATCGCGGAATTCACCCCATTCGTGTTGCTGACGGGTTTGAGCGGGCCTGTAATGTTGCTGTGCAGCATTTGGAGAAGATTGCGGATGTTATTCCGGTTGGAAAGGATGCCACTGAGACTCTTTTGAAGACTGCCAAGACTTCTCTGGGCTCCAAGATGTAAGACATGATGGAGTTCATTTCAACCTGTCTTTTTTTTTAAAACGTTGTTGTGCTGTAATAGTGTTTCCAAGTGTCACGATCAGTTTGCTAAGATGGCTGTTGATGCAGTTCTCTCTGTTGCTGACCTTGAGCGTAAAGATGTCGACTTTGAACTCATTAAGATTGACGGAAAGATGGGAGGTTCCCTTGCTGACTCTAAGCTCGTCTATGGTGTTGTTGTGGACAAGGATATGGCGCACCCACAGATGCCGAAAGAGATTCGTGATGCCAAGATTGCCATCTTGACTTGTCCATTTGAACCACCTAAGCCAAAGACCAAGCACAAGTTGGACATTACCTCTGTTGAAGAGTACAAGAAGCTGCAAAGCTACGAACGGGAAAAGTTTGAGGAAATGGTGAAGCAAGTCAAAGATGCTGGAGCCAACTTGGTTATTTGTCAATGGGGTTTTGATGATGAAGCGAATCATTTACTGCTTCAAAACCAACTGCCTGCCGTGCGATGGGTTGGTGGTCCTGAGATTGAGGTTTGTATCGGTCATTCGTGTCTGTTGTTGCCCAATTAACTAACTTGGTGACAACACCAGTTGATTGCTATTGCTACGAACGGTCGTATCGTTCCACGCTTTGAAGAACTCTCTGCTGCCAAACTTGGACACGCTGGTGTGGTTCGCGAAATCTCATTTGGTACAACCAAAGATCGAATGCTTGTTATTGAAGAATGTGCCAACACCCGTGCTGTCACTCTGTTCTGTCGTGGTGGAAACAAGATGATGATTGACGAAGCCAAGCGTTCTCTGCATGATGCCATCTGTGTTGTGCGTAATTTGGTTCGGGACAACCGCATTGTTTATGGAGGAGGTGCTGCCGAAATCACATGTTCATTGGCTGTCTCTGCTGCTGCTGATGAAATCTCCACTGTTGAGCAATATGCCATGAGAGCATTTGCTTCTGCTTTGGATGCTATTCCATTGGCCTTGGCTGAGAACTCTGGTTTGAGTCCAATCGAAACTTTGGCTGAAGTCAAGTCGAGACAAGCTACTGAAGGGAACTCTCGATTGGGAATTGACTGTAACTACAAAGGAACCAATGACATGAAGGAGCAACATGTATTTGATCCATTGATTTCCAAGCGTTCTCAGTTTCTTCTTGCGACCCAGCTTGTGAAGGTGAGGATTTAGCTTCCATGGTACAAAAGACACTCTTTCTTACTTTTTTTTCTTCCAGATGATTCTCAAGATTGATGATGTGATCAATGCTAATGAGGGTGCCAGCATCCAGTAAATTATTTTTATAGTGTTTGTTTATCAATGAAGAAAGTTGGAAAAGATGATTTTTTTATTCGCCTTGTTGTACGAAGATACTGGGTAAAAAAGTTGACATATTTATTGAACTTAGCAAGAGACAGCGAGAGAGCGTGAGGTGATTAATAATAATAACATTACAAGAACCCCAAATCATCCAATAGTCCACCAGAATCACTCCCAAACAGACCACAGCTATCCAAACTATCTAGCATCCCTGCAGTCGGTGTACCCGGTTTGAATGGATTTCCAGGCGTTAGACTTGCATCACCAGCTTCAGGAAGAATAGTAGTGGAAGTATTGCCTTGAGATGAAACTATCCTGCTTTCAGGTGCAATCGTCAAGGTGGATGAAGAATTCGTTGGGGTGGTTGATATCGTGTTGGTGATGTTTTGAGTCGTGCCGCCAATATGTACATTTGAAAGCTGGGATTGTTGATGCAATTGTTGTTGTTGTTGTAGTTGTTGTTGGTGTTGTTGGTGCTGTTGGTGTTGTTGTTGCCGTTGTTGTAGGTGTTGTTGTTGTAGTTGCGGTTGTTGTTGTTGAAGTTGTGGTTGTTGTTGCAGTAATTGTTGTTGTTGTGGTTGTTGTTGCTGCTGGTGCTGCTGCTGTTGCTGCTGCTGCGATTGCAGCTGAATCTGTTGGTTTTGTTCGTGTTGTTGTTGTTGTTGTTGTTGTTGTTGTTGTTGCTGCTGTTGCTGCTGTTGTTGTTGTTGGTGTATTTGCATCTGCATCTGTAATTGATGAATTTGCTGTTGTTGTTGCTGCTGCTGTTGGTGCCTTTGTTGGTGCTGTTGGTGCTGCACTGGAGGTTGCTGGGCTTGATTTTGCTGTTGTGGTGTATTTTGTTGGTTTTGGTGTTGCTGTTGCTGCAGTTGCTGTGTGTGTGGGCCTGGTTGCCCAAGTTGTATCGATTTACCATTCTTGCTGTTTGCCTCTCCCGCAAGAATCTAGAACAAGAGATGGTGAGAACAGGGAACGAAAAATAAAAAATAAAAAAAATAAAAAAATAAAAATGAATAAAATCAAAGTACTCACTTGTTGTTGTTGTTGTTGTTGTTGTTGCTGCTGCTGCTGGAGCTGCTGCTGCTGCTGCAGTCGTTGTTGATGTTGACCTTGCATTTGTTGTTGCATTTGCAACTGCATTTGTAACTGCATTTGCTGCAAATTCCGTTGTTGGTGCATATTGTTCAACATTTGCAAGTGTTGGAGCGTCACAAACATTTCCCCATTCATTGCTCTCACAACAAAATTATTCTGCATCGCTTGACTTTGAAGAACAGGCGCAATTTGAGAGAAAGGTACCATATTGTTGCCATTGATATGGTTTTGATGCGGCGTATTGGCTTGAATAAGCTGCGGTTGTTGCGACTGCTGCTGCTGCTGCTGCTGCTGCTGCTGCACAGAGTTCATGTTATGACCACCGCCGGGAGTTCCAGGATCCGCGGGAGACCCAATTTGCTGCGGCTGCTGCCCAATCATCCCGTTCATGAGTTGAAAGTGCTGCTGCTGTAGCGGCTGAATCGGACCCGTTTTGGTGAGGACTTGTTGATTCTGTTGTACTTGCGGTTTCTGTCCATCTGGTGGCACCACAATATGGTTCTGATGCAGATTAGCTTGGGATTGTTGGGGTAGGTTCATAGAAGTATGACTGCTAGGCGGGGTACCACCCGCATCAGCCGGAGACTCCATCTGTGGCGGCGCTGTCCCAATCATCCCGTTCATTTGTTGAAAGTGCTGTTGTAACGGACGAGCCTGACCCATCTTGGTAAGCACTTGTGGAGGCTGTTGTATTTCTGCGGCGTTGGGATGAGGGGTTCCATTTGAGGTGACAGAGGCGGCGACGGTAGAAGCAGACGGAGTAGAATTGATACCAACACCAGGTCCTGCTGTTTCTTTTGCAAGTCTTGTCCGTTTCCCTTTCGGCTCCTTCTTCGCCACCGAAGCAAGGGCAGAGGAGGGAGCTGAAGAAGCTGTTGCGGTTACAAGAGCTGAAGATTGTCCTGCAGATTGTTGTTGATTCTGCTGTTGCATTTGTTGCTGCTGCTGAGGGGACATGGTGGCGGCAGGCGAAGACAACCCAAAGTTGCGAAGAGATTGCTGGGTTGGGAGGACATTCTGAGGCGGAGAAACTTTGGCATTGGTTGCAGATAGCTGATCTTGCGAGGATCCACGTTGTAAGCGCTGCGAGCTTGGTTGTTGTTGCAGCGGTTGGCTTTGTATGGATGGCTGTTGCGCAAGAAGAGCTTGCTGTTGTTGCTGCTGCTGTTGAAATTGTTGCATTTGTTGTAACTGCATTTGGTGTTGTTGCTGCATAAAGTTCTGTAAATTCGGTCCCAGTCCACTATTCTGTAGCAAGACGGGATTGGAAGGCATCTGAAACCCGGCAAGCAATTGATGCTGAGGGTTTTGTGGCGGTGTTTGAAGCAAAATATTAGGATTCTGAAGCAAAGACTGTGGGTTATTTAAAAGGACTGGCGGAGTGGCACTGAAATTGGGAGGAGGAATCAATAAATCATTTGTCGACATTGAGCGCTGGGGGTTATTCAGCAATCGAAGCCTGAATTGATTTGTTGGCGGAACGGCCGGCGACACAGCAGACGGAATACCAATAACTGCAGGCGTAATTGAAGTCACCGCCGCAGTAGCCACTGGAGTGATTGAAGCGCTTGCGGATTTCTGGGAGGGCTTTGCCTTGCCCGAGGAGTTCGGAGAAGGGGCACTCATGAGTGCGTGTTGATCAGCCTCGTCGATTTGCATTTGATCTTGGGCTGCAGCAGCGATGGCCGCCTCAGCAGCCGCTTTTGCCCCCCTTTTTGTTGAAATCGGAGGAGAACGAGTAGAAACACTTGGAGATGGTGCCGGTGGTTCTTGGGCTTTTGTAGTATGATCCTTCAACAAATCCAAAAGCTTAGTCTGAACTTTCTTTGACTCTTCAATAATAGTTCCGGAATTCATTGAATTGTCTTTAGCAGTCCCCACATCAACTTGTATGGATGATACTTTGTCGGCGCAGGCTAAGACGGATTTCTTCAAGTCATCTTGAGAAGCGACGAGTCCTTTGATGCAATCACCAGAACGCACAGATTCGGTTTGAATATTCTGAAGTTCCGTTTTCAGATTAGAAATGAGTGTTTCCATTTCCGAAACCGCGGATTCAAGGGAAGCCAGATTTGATTTCAATGCCGTGGTTTCTGTTTGGGAATCATCCAATTCACGTTTCAGTTCTTCAAACGCAGAGTCCTTCTCGACCAGCAAAGATTCGAGGTTTCCAATCTGGGCACTTGAAGTTTGCGCTTGATCTGTTAGGACGGTGATTTGAGAATCGCGGGCAGATATCCGATCTTCCAACTCTGCTTTCACCGACTCCAACTCTTCAACGCGAGTATCCAAATTTGACTTTTCAGCTTCCGATTCCATAAGGCGACTCTTGAACAAATTCAACTGTTCTATTGCTTCTGCTGTGGCCTGCTTTTCTTGTTCAATCAACCCCTCTTTTACCCCCACACTTTCTTCCAACGCTGTTATAGAATCCAAGTGACCCTGTAAATTTGCTTTCAACGCTTCCACAGATTGCTTTTCAACCTCAAGTTCCCTGCTGACTTCCGTCCATCGAACTTCCCAGTCCTTCAACCCCGCCTCATAGTTTGGGATCACCCGTTTCTCGACATCTTCAAGCCGGGTTTCTAGTTGCACGTTTTTGGATTGCAGGTCAGTAATCTGGACATGGAACGACTCGGTAGTTTTCGAAAGTTCGTGGTTGGCTTTAGCAGATAGCTCCGTTAGTTCAGAGCTATGCAGTTGACGCAGTTGTGTGACATTGAAATCGTGGGTTTCTTTTAGAGAGGTGATGGCTTGGGCGTGGTTGGTTGTCATGTCCAGAAGACTCGACTGGTTTCAGAAAAGGAACATTGGCGGTTTTAGTTCACACGCAACAATTTTCAAACAAAAAAAGATTGGAGGAGATCATTGTACAAGTGACAGAAAACAGTTGAGGCAACGGTGCAAATCAAAGGAAGGGAGGGGTGGCAGTGGGATGTTCGCTAACCTCCAACTCAACGACTTTTTCAAAAGCAGTCAGCGCATCTTTACTAAACGCAACATGTAATCCCGCTAATAACACATCAGAGCCGCTGTTGATTGATACGGACGGTGCTGCACTCGCTGCCCTCTTGTTGCCACCATTGGTGCCTGGAGTAGGCCCCCGCTTACGCTTCGCTCCGCCACTAGTGCCAGCACTACTGACAGTCTCTGGATAGTGCAAAGAAGCATCGGCTTCCAGCTGTGGCTGTTTCTGCAGCTTGAATAGAATCACATTTGAATCATCTCTAGCAGTCTCCACCGCCATGATGCCTTCGCCAGTCGACATACATTCCAGACTAAAATCAATCAACTTCTTTCCAGAGGGTGTGCTGTAGGAAGCTCTTGCCACCAACGGCTGTGGGGTAAGCGGCGGCGGCGGCGGCGCTCCTTTGCTGCTGGACTCAAAAGGAGAAGGAACATAGGGGTCCATTATCGCCAGATTTGTTTGGAACTACCAGCGTATTGGTTCTTGTTGGCGGCGTTCAAGAAGGGGGCCACAGAAAGAAACTTTTCCTGACAGAAAAACTGAGAATAAAATGTGTTTTGTAACTTTGTGTTTATTGCATATCATCAGAAAAGGACAACCGGCTCAGTGTAAATATTTCCGCATAAGTAGAAAAGACAGCCATGCAATAACAAACATGCACATGACAATACTAAAGAACCAAACGAGCGACTCGCCCTCTTCGCCAGGAACCTGCAGGTTATTATTCTGTTAAAACACTACATTTGCGTAGTATGAGCCAACGCACCTTAACATTCATTCCGAATAACCCTGTGATAATGTTTAAAGGGACAAGAATGGAAGCAAGCGCCGTCATTCTCATCACAACATCGTTTGTTCTGTTCGAAGCTTGTGTTATTTCAATTGAAATTTGAGCCAAATAATTCGAGTGGGACCGAGTAAGTGTTTTTTCGCAGTGGTTCAAGTTTTGCACCATTGTGATGATGTGGTCTGAAGGATTTTCCTTGTCAGCAAAAAACAATGCAGCAACAACACTGTCATTCCACCCTCACCTTGAATGTCACCCAGATACAATGTGGTTTCACTGTCAGGTGCTAGACGCTGTGTACATCTTTTAATTACAGCCTTGATCACATCGGCTTTTGTGATCAATAGTCTCAAAAGCATCATGACTCGTTTTCGAGCATGCCCGATTCGCCTCAACATATCACTCTGGATACCAATTTTAGGATTTTCCTTTCCACATGAAAGGAAAAAAAATACCTGTTCACGCTCTTTAAGAATCAGCACTAGTTCATCAATAGCATCCACTTCCAGCTCAATGTGTTTGAGAGAAGGCATGAAACCATCCGTGATGTCGTCAATAAGAGCATAATTTAACCAGTCTGGACTAATATTTAATCCATACACTTTCAGTTGTTCAATTCGGCGCAATACGTTGTTCAAGTGAAGAATTGGTTGAGAATGGAACTAGTTTTGCCAAATTAGTTTGGACAAATACGGAGGTTGAAAATTGCTTGAACTCACGCTCAATACACACTCTCGAAAAACGATAATATAGACATTGATGGGTTGCATATAGCTCATGCTAAATTGGTCCGAATCGAAAGTCCTGATTGTGATGAAGTAGTAACCAGGAAATGTTTCACACTTCTCCCGCGTTTCTTCAGTCTGAATATCTTCTGTAGTCAAGGGATGGATTTTAAAGATTCTAGCCAGATTGTTGATTTCTTCTGTGGTGGGACTGCATACGTCCAGCCAGAATGGACCACTTCGAAGAAGATCGGCAACGGGTTGATCAAATGAGGTGAACGGTAAAGTTTCAAAGAAAGGGCTTCGAATAGTTTCTGTGCAATCACTGTGGAACATGAAACGATTCGTTTGTTGCTGGTAGTAATGTTCCGAACGGTGTTGTCTCATGAGGCTAGCGCGATGCTGATGAAACAAGCTTGACTGCTGTTGATTGGAATTCCATGAGGTATAAAATTCGCTGCTGTCATTAACAGCTGAGTTGAGGTAGTCTGCAATAAGGTTATAGTCAAGCTGATGAATTGAGGCGTGCATGAAGGAAGGGTAATTGGAGTCGCGGTCTTCATTCTCTGAATCTGAATTTTCCGGAAGATCAGGCTCCGGGAGCTGTTGATGGAGTTCTGGTTGAAGAAGCGGATGGACTCGTGAAAGTGTGCTCCCAGCCGATCCAACAGTTGCTTCCGGCTGTTGCGCATCAGTCAGCAATGACGCCGATGACAAATCATCCAGGCTGGACACGAGCGGCTGCTGCTGCTGCTGCCTCTCGAGGCGCGTGAAATCGATGGGAAGCGGGTGGTGCCGCGGCTGTGGCGACAGCGTCAGCACGCGCGCCGACGCGGCGTCGGCCGAGGTTGCGTTCGACGGCGCCGCCGACGCCGACGAATGCGGCCGGTGCGGCGTCGGCGAGTGGTGGTGCGCGTGCGTGGGCGTGTGTGCGTGTGTGTGCGCGAGCGGGAACGACGACGCCAGCGTCGGCGACGCGTCGTCGCCCGCGCCTGCGCCTGCGCCCGCAGCGGCTGTGCGCGTCGAGCTGAGCCGCAGCCTGGTGCCGGGCGTGGCTGTGGCCGCGGCGTCCTTGGCCGCGAAGCTCAGGTCGCGGCTGAACGACTCGGCCGCCGAAATGTCCGGGTTCGACGCCGTCGCCGACGCGAGCAGCTCGGACGCGCGCCGCCCTGCGTGCGTCAGCGCCTGCATTGCCACGCGCTGCCGCGGACTCGCCGACGACTCGCTGCTGTCGCTGCTGCCGCCGCCGCCGCCGCCGCCCGCCGCCGCCGCAATGGCGCTCGCGAGCAGCGGCTCGCGTGTGGAACTGCCGTGTCGCTTTCCCTTTCGCCCCATGCCTTCTCAATAAATAATCTCCGTGAGAAAAACCGCCAACCTC
The DNA here is from genome assembly GCA_025765595.1 of Obelidium mucronatum. Classification (NCBI taxonomy): domain Eukaryota; kingdom Fungi; phylum Chytridiomycota; class Chytridiomycetes; order Chytridiales; family Chytriomycetaceae; genus Obelidium; species Obelidium mucronatum. The sequence goes on from JAIVFH010000039.1 coordinate 59,788, forward strand.
CCAAGCAAAAGCAACCCACAACTGCCTCGACCTCGACATGGCCGCCGATCCTCTTTTGTCTGCGCTTTCTCCGTTCGAGAAGGTTGGTCTGTCCGTCTTGCAGCCAGTCTGCTCTCGGCTCTTGTTTGTGAGCCAATTTACAAACTCACCTGACAATCTTTACCATCCAGGGCACCAAGGCCTGGTTTCCAGATGAACACGAGGGCTGGATCTTGGCGGCTGTGAAGGAAAAGACCGTGTCGGCTGATACAGTCAAGATCTCGTTTGAGGCGATTGTCTCTAACAAGGTGACATATGTGCCCCACTTGTATCCCAATGAGCAAAAAGCGAACCGCGACAGAATCAGCTGTAGATGAAGCGAATATTTTGTTCGGATGCTTATTAAAACTTGGAGTCTGAGGGTGGCAAATTTGAAAATTTGAGTGTGAGACACAAGCGCTAGCTGAAAAGGGCTCATTCAGTGGCTCTCGTGGGATCTTTGCTTCCATGTTAAAGAGAACTTGGTGACCTATAGAGTTGGCTATGCGTGGAATGGTGTCTCAAATAATGTGGAAACAAGCACTAGAAAAACACACGCACATGGTTAAACATTTAAAACGTTTTATCTTGACTAGGAACTTGTATTTCAATCGTCTGTTGCTGCTCTTCAAGCTTCAAAGTTTGCATCTTTGCCGCCTTTGAAAAACCCTCCCATGTTGGAGGGTATTGATGACTTGTCCAACCTTTCCTACCTCCATGAGTAAGTCGCAACTCCTTTTTTTTTGGAATTCGCTGTGGATGCTTATCTCCGTCTCTTCACTAGGCCGGCGGTATTACACAACATTCGCCTTAGATATCTACAAGAACAAATTTATACTTATTCCGGAATTGTCTTAATTGCCATGAACCCTTTTCAAAGGCTGGCCTTGTATTCGAGCGATATTATGCGGTGAGTTGTGATGAAAGTCTTCTCGCAGTTCTAACTAGAACGCCCCCCAGCGAATATTCTGGTAAACGTCGCGGAGAATTAGAACCTCATCTGGTACTATAATGCATCTTTCTTCTACTTTATTTTTTTGGCGCTCTTTTTTAAAAGCTTGGTTGACTTGCAGTTTGCAGTTGCTGAAGAAGCATACCGTACCATGATCCGTGAAAAACGCAACCAGAGTATTATCGTTAGTGGTGAATCCGGAGCGGGAAAAACCCAGAGTGCCAAGTATATTATGCGTTACTTTGCCACCGTTGACAATCTGGAAGGAAACACTGGAGGCCTGGGTAACTCTGGGTCATCCATCAGAAGTGGGATTGAAGGAGGCGAAAAGAATTCGGCTGGCGGAATCAGCGAGATTGAGGAAGCCGTCTTGAGTACCAATCCAATTATGGAGGTTTGTGGGCCTCTCACCTGTTGTCAAAAAAAAAACCTAACAAAAAATATCTAGTCTTTCGGGAATTCGAAAACTACTCGTAACGACAACAGTTCTCGTTTCGGAAAATATATTGAGATTTTGTTCTCCAAACCAACAAAGACCAACAAGAGTGTGAATATTGTTGGTGCCAGAATTCGAACTTATTTACTAGAGAGAAGCCGATTGATTTTCCAACCGGCCACTGGTACAGTACTTTGTCCAAGATAAAACTTTTCTCATGCAAAAAAAAAAAACATCCATAGAACGAAACTATCACATCTTTTACCAGCTCTGTGCTGCCGTTCCAGCAGCCGAACGGAAAGAATTGGGTCTTGGCCGATGGAACGAATTCTATTACCTGAATCAAGGTGGTAGTGGTGCAATTCATGGGTTTGATGATGCCGCCGAGTTTGCTGTGACTCAGCAGGCCCTCTCTACCATTGGAATTTCCGTGTCCATGCAATGGTAAACAAAGAAATAGTATCGCGGTCCCTAATTTTGCAGTGAAACTAACCCGGAGTCGCATTTGTGATTAGGTCCATTTTCAAAATCTGTGCCGCGCTTCTTCACATTGGAAATATCAAAGTCACAAACTACAGGGACGAAGCACAAATTGCAGATGAAGACCCTGCACTTCATCTGGCTACTTCTCTTCTCCAAGTGTCTAAGGCTGAATTCAAAAAGTGGATATTGAAGAAACAAATGGCGACTCGTAGCGAGAAGATTATTTCCAACTTGAACCAGCAACAGGCTATTGTTGGAAGAGATAGTATTGCCAAATACATCTACACCCTCCTTTTTGACTGGCTTGTCAAAATTATCAACAAGAATTTGTGGAGAGAGGAAGCCGAGGCAAGTGGGGCTGGCGGCAGCTTCATTGGTGTGCTCGATATCTACGGATTTGAGCATTTCAAAAAGAATTCCTTTGAGCAGTTTTGTATTGTACGTATAAATCGTATCTTGGTGTTGTTGATGGCATTTTGACTGATACTTTTTTGTTTCTTTCAGAACTATGCAAACGAAAAGCTGCAACAAGAATTCAACCAACACGTGTTCAAGCTGGAGCAAGAAGAATACGTTGCAGAAAAGATCAACTGGTCATTCATTGATTTCAACGACAATCAGCCTTGTATTGATTTAATCGAAGGGAAACTCGGTATTCTCGACCTGCTGGATGAAGAATCTCGTCTTCCATCAGGAAGCGATGGATCATTGATTACAAAGCTATACCAGCGGTTTGATGGGAAACAAAAGTTCTTTGCCAAGCCAAGGTTTGGTCAGACGGCTTTCACAGTCAAACACTATGCGGTGGACGTGACTTATGAAATCGAGGCCTTTATCGAAAAGAATAAGGATACTGTTTCCGATGAACAATTGAATGTTTTGAATGCGTCTGGTTTCGAATTCTTGAAGGAAGTCTTGTACATTGAGGATGTTGTTCAACCAGAGGTGCGAACCTCTTTGCATGCTCGTTTATTTTAAAAGGGTTTTCAATTGTTAACTCTCTTGCTGTTTTGCAGGCTGTTTCTGGACGACAAGGTGGTGCACAGGTTAAAAAACCTTCTCTTGGATCTATTTTCAAGGGCTCGCTTGTAAATCTCATGAGCACACTTCGAAACACCCAAGTACACTACATTCGTTGTATCAAACCCAACCACACAAAAACAAGTTTTGGTTTCGAACCCCAACTTGTTTTATCCCAACTTCGGGCCTGTGGTGTTCTTGAAACTATTCGTATTTCATGTGCCGGTTATCCATCTCGATGGACCTTCCAAGAGTTTAGTGATCGTTACTACATTCTCGTGCCAAGCGTGAAATGGTGTCAAGATTCCAAACTATTGACATCTCGAATTGTTGAACACACAATCTCGAATAAGGATCTCTATCAAATGGGATTAACCAAAATCTTTTTCCGGGCGGGAGAGTTGGCGAGCTTGGAAAAGCAGAGAAGCGAGAAACTGCGATACTGTGTGGTGTTGATTCAAAAGAACATTAGACGGTTTGTGTATCGTCAAGAGTTCTTGAGGAAGAAGGCGGCTGCTATCGTTATACAGACTGGTAAGAAAAAAAAAAAACTTTCTTGGATTTAGAAGTTGTTGTTTTTTCTGAGTGCTTTATTTTTTCTTCCTTAATTCAGCCTTCCGTGGATACCTTGCACGTAAACAATACAAAGAAGAACGTGAAGCCCGCGCTGCTGTGGTAATCCAAACCGCATACCGCCGATACACCGCCATGAAAGCCCTTCGCAAAAAGTTGGACGCCATCATCCTCATTCAATCCACCTACCGAATGCGGGTAGCAGTTCTCAAGTACCACAACATGCGATACCGTACCGCTGCCGTGAAACTCCAAAGCGCGTTCCGCGGGTACCTTGCGCGAAGAACATACCGAGAAAAGTATGATCTGATTGTCCTCCTGCAAAGCATTGTGCGTCGCAAGAATGCCGTGGAACAACTCAAAAAAATGAAGGTGGAAGCCAAATCTGTTGGGAAACTGAAAGCCATGAACTACACGTTGGAGAACAAGGTGATTGAGTTGAGTGTGGGTGTCAAGAGCCATGTGACAGAAAACAAGGCGTTGACGGAGAAGGTTGTCAACTTGGAGAGTCAGCTTGCGTCGTGGAAAGAAAAGTTTACACGATTGGAGCATAGCTCAAAAACTGCGTTGGAGAGTAATGCCGATTTGAAGGCGGAGCTGAAGGCTGCTATCGAGTCCAGAGATTCACTGCAAAGAGATGTGGACCGTTTGGGAGTTGAGATGGGCAAGAAGGATGCCGTGGTTGTCGGTCTACAAAGCGATGTTGCCAAGTTCAAGGAGGAGATCAAGAGAATGCGAGAAGAGTTATTCAAAACCCCCGTCGCCGTCCCTAAGGCTAACTCTGTCGACGAAAGTGCATTCATTGCTGCTCTTCGGAAGGAGAATGCCTTGTTGAGAGATCAGGTCAATAGGCTCAGCAGCTCTCCACCCGAGTATGAGAAGCCTACAACTCAAGCTTTCACGACTGATGTTACTGTGGCCCGAATGGAGCTTCCAAGGCAACAACAACAGCAACTCAACAAAATTGCTTCCAAGGCTGTTGAGTCGGGCGGTCCTTTCGGATCTGTTGAATATATGGTGAGGAACGACAAAGCTCAATCCATCCACCACGTTGATTTACCGTATTTGATTGCTTCTTTGACTGGCCTTTTGTGTATATTGGGGCTCCGTCTGCTGGACCAAATGGTCTTCAGCCAGATTTAAAAAAAAAAAAAAGGAGTACCTCAAGAAAAGTGCCATTGTTCGCTATTTTTGTTTCTTTTTTTTTTTCTTCTGCACCTTTTCCCCCCCTCTGTTACCTTATATACATTTAAATTAGAGAATAAACCAACCCACTTTTTTTTACCCCCTACAAAAATTAGAATCCAAGTGCATCGTTTGACGATAAGGCATTGGAAGATGAAATTATTGACTCGTTGATTACAAATTTGCGGATTCCACTTCCCAGTACACAGACAATTGCAACACGACCTGAAATATTTTTCCCTGCGCACTTGATTGGACTTTCATTGAAGAAATTGTTGCTGTTCAATTTAGGGGCAAGGACTCAAGCGATTATGGGGGCTATAACATCTGGTAACATTGTCTCTCTCTTTACTTTTCTCTGTCTTATATTGAAACTAACCCATTTCCTCTCTCTCTTTCTTTCTTTTTGATAAAGCCGTGCAACTTCTCACCAAGCGCTTTGAAGATGACTACGTGTCTGCCTTCTGGCTTTCGAATTGCTACGAACTCGCATGTATTGCCAAAGTGATTCAACAACAACTTGAATCACGCTATCGAGCTGAATTTGAAGGATCCGAAACCGATGTGACGCTTCGAAAGTTTCAGGAAGATTTGAGTGATATCATGAATGATATTTATTCGGGTTGGATCAAGGTTTTGAAGCGCCGTTTGTCGAATATGATTATTCCTGCAGTCGTTGAAAATCAGTCACTTCCAGCTTATATGAGGTTTGATTTCTATTTATTTTTTTATTTTGGTGCCTTCGTTTTTAATTGGAAACTCCTTTTTTGCAAAACAACAACAAAAAAAAAAGCAAACAACCTGGTGGCGCCTTCTCCAAAATCGGCAAAACTCCTGGTGGAACGCAATTCAAGATTGAACAACTCTTGAACTTTTTGACCAAGTTGTCCAAGACTTTGAAATGCTATTACATGCATCCGCAGTTGTCGTCCCAGATTCTTTCCGAGTTGGTCAGAGCTATTGGTGTTTCTGCGTTCAACCATTTATTGGTGCGCAAGAACTTTTGTACGTGGAAGCGTGGAATGCAACTTCAGTATAATGCGCAGAGATTGGAGGAATGGTGTTTGACTCAGCAGTTACCAGATGGTAAGAAAGGGGAGGGGGGGGGGGGGGGGGGGGGGGGGGGAGAAATCAACAAGAATCATGAACCCATTTGGACTAAATGCATCATTTTTTTTGGTTCCCTTATCCAGCGATTTCGCATTTGCAGCATTTCAACCAAGCAGCCAAGCTATTTGTTTTAATGAAGTCTCCGCCTTCTGATGTTGAGATTGTTTTCAAAGAGTTGAGTTGAGCTCACTTGTTTGTTTTGTTTCCCGTCATAACTGATTTTTACTCCTTCGCCAAAAAAAATTATAATAATGATAGATGCTATTTGCTCAACGCAACCCAGATCAAGAAGCTGTTGATTCTTTATTACGTGACAGACTTTGATCCGCCAGTGAGATATATTTTTGTATTATTTTTTTTTGTCGGTCCTCTCATTTACCCCGATCCCCCCACACCAATGTAGCTTCCCCAAAGACTCGTGAGTATCATTAGTTCCCGTGCAGGTCCAAATGATGAGGCGGTTGATATATTGTCTCTGGACTTGGACAAGGTGCCCGAGTTTGAGCAACCGGGCTGGCAGGCGTTGGAAGCGGGGATTGATTCATTTGTTCCGCAATGGATCTCGTTGCCACACATTCGAGCATTGTTGTCTTTGTGAAGTGAAGAAAAGCGAAATCAAATAAATAAGTATCATTATTGTATTATTTATTTAATAGATAAACAAAATAATGTGGACTGGCGGACTTGCTTTGGCCCAACTCTACGCTCTATCTCAATCGGAATCGAGACCGCTACAAGAAGACATTGATTCTGGCGCATTAGTCAGCAAACAGTTCAAAACTGGGATTGATGGAGAAGGAGGCGGAGGAGGTGTTGGCATTGGCCACCTTCCGCGCGAACTTCTTGATCAGATCTGCGCATACCTTCCTTTGGAAAGCGTCAAAGTCGCTGGTTTAACATCCAAACATGTATTCGGATGTGCTTTGTTCGGATCGCTCCCGTTTGCACGTCGGCACTTGGATTTGAAGGGCTACGAGGCCTCTTTTGTGCCACGGTTCAACAACCAACAACTATTTGATTCTCTGCCTCTTACATACAAAGCCGTTCTTCATGAGCACATGTTTGTCACGCGTCTCGTCTGGAAGATGAACAATTGCATTGTATCTGAGGCGCAAGCGACGGCTATCGTGCATCTTCTTACGGACGCACAAGCGTTCCCTGGCTTCGATATTCACGTGAATGCAGACATTGTATTTCGGTGGTGCGCCAAGCTGGGATTTTTGGGCCTAATGAAGCAGCTGGAGCAGAGTCAGACGCACGGGGAGCTTGCGGCGTCGGCGCTGGCAGACGCGGTGCAGTGGGCGGCCACGAACGGCGACGTGGCGATGGGGGCGTGGCTGCTCGGGTTTGCGCGCACGGACCCCGGCGCCGACCACGACTACGCGCTGCGGCTCGCGACGACGCTCGGCCACGGCGGCTTCGTGGCGCTGCTGCTGGCGGACGGGCGCGTCGACCCCGCCGCCGACGCAAACAACGCCGTGCGCGCGGCCGCGGCGCTCGGCCACGCCGCCATCGTCGGCGCGCTGCTGGCGGACCCGCGCGTCGACCCCGCCGCCGCACACAGCAACGCGCTGTGGGCCGCCGCCGAGGCCGGCCACGCGTCAGTCGTCGCGCTGCTGCTCGCCGACGCGCGCGCCGACCCCGCCGCTGCTGAGAACCACGCGCTGCGCATGGCCGCCGCAAACGGCCACGCAGAAGTTGTTGCGCTGCTGCTGCGCCACGCTGCCGTTGACCCGAACGCGATGGGCGGCGCTGCGCTTGCTGCCGCTGCGGCGCGCGACCATGCTGACGTGCTGAAGATGCTGTGCACCGATCCCCGCGTGGACGCAGTGACTCGCGCCCAGTTTACAAAAACGGCTTGGAATATTGGGTCATGGTTTTCTTGAACTCTGCTTGTGGGTTTTATTTAATCAAAGTAAAATCTACAAAACTTGATCATCAGCCAATTCCTTTTGAACCTATATGAAGTTGAAATAAATACTTCACCCTTGTTGCTTCTGCGGAAGTAAGCTTGTGCGCAAGCAACTGAAGGGACTACGACGTCAAGACCACTGTGCGGACTGCAAACCACAAATTGGTCATGAACCTGACTGGGGTACAGCTGGACCACCTCAACAAAAGCCTCACCGTTGCTTAAGTACCAGCCACGCAGAACTTGTTCAACGTTGAGTTGACAGCAGCAGTCGATAAAGAGCACAAGGCACTTGTCCTTGGCATCGACAATGCCCACCACCAACAACCTGGAGAAATCCCCAAGGCAATGTTCCAACTCTGGACCAAAAAAGGCCAAACAATTGTGCAAGCCTTTGGCCACAACCAACAGCCACGAAGCAGTCGTCAGTCTGTAATTTGAGACTGAACAGGACAAACTCAGATGCATGCAGCTCCATCCATGCCTCTACTTTAACTGCAACACAGCAAATTTGGCTGACAAAGACAAATCTCCGGACACTCGACGACACAGGGAACAAACCAGATCCCTGGTCGTAAAGGACATGGAGAAATACACAAGAGCCCAAGGCTGGGACAATGCTGTGCGCGCGCTTGGAAACGGAAAAACAAACTTCAAAATTGTCAGAGGGGATAGGATAAAAAAAATCCCCTACTCTCATGTGGTCGTGATGAAGGCAGAAGACGATGCAAAGAAAATGGACAACACTGTGGTGAGGAAAAACAAAAACACATATACCCAGAATACTAAAACCAAAAACCAGTACCAATTCCCAGCATCAAACTCAACCTTCACGTTTGTCAGAAAGCTGGTCAGAAAACCAGATGGAACATACAGAAACCGGGAATACTGCAAACACTGCCTCATGGACCATCTCCACCAAAACTGCCCAACACACAAGAAAGAAGTTGAGGAACACTTGAAAAGACTGGGATAAAGAACCTGCTACCTATCAATAAGTGGAGAGGAGGTCAGACAAATCTGCGTGGACCTCAGAAACCTTGAAAGCAAGGGAGCACAAGCCAAAGGATGCTGCCACTTGGAAATCCACATGGCTGAGGCTATCAAGCCCATCAAACCAACAACCAGAATGGGGAACAGCACTGCCAAACTGCCAAATGCAACCAGAATCTTGTCCAACGCCCAACGAATGGCTCTCCAAGGAACCCCTCCCACAACTGGAAGAGCTCCAACTGGAAGAACCTTTCAAACGGAAGATAATGTTAAAATGACCTGTCTTATAGGATATTTCTCTATAGTTCCGTAGGTGGAAACCCGGGTTCGATTCCCGCTAGTAACTTTTTACTTCAATCTTCTATTTTTGATTTTGTCATCTTTGATTTGTCAGCTTTATCAATCTTTTCAGTTTCATTTTGTGATATCATTCTTGATTTCACATAATATTGTGCTATCACTCTTGCTATCACAATTTTCTGTTTGATTTTCAGTTTGTTTTCTGTTTTGAACTTTTGTTATTTGTAATTCCAGAACTTGCATAAATAGCAAGCTTTCTGCTCTGAGTTTTAGTTCAGTTTCAATACATTCTGTGTTAGTCTTACAGTTTTGTAACTCTTTGTCTCCGTCTCTCGTGACCTCAAGCCGTTATTGGACAAGCTCTCGTGCCCCCTAAGCCCTCGTGCCCTCTAGAACCCTTAAGTCTTTTATTGACTATCTGGTTCTAACAGAAGAACAGAAAGAAGAGCTAAAGATGGCAGTTCAAGCTAAGGTGAATGAGCTCAAAAAGGAGATGGAAACAAAGATAGAAGCAGAAATGGAAAGAGTGAAAGGGGAGTTGGAAGAGAAGATGGAGATCTGGATGAAGGAAAAGGATAACAGCCTGAATGACCAATGGGCAAAAATCCAGAATGACATGGAGGAGGAAGCAATTAAACCCATGGCGGAAACAACGGAAGAAACTGAAAAGGGGGAGGAAACTGACGAGCCAACAAAGTTGGAGCCATTCGATGAGGAAATGACAGAGGAAGAAGGGGAATCCCTTTGAGAGGCAATCATTGGCAAAATCAAGGTGTTAAAGGAAAAAATCTTTGGAAAACAACTGCACCGCCCAAGGAAGGCTGATCATCGCGGGAGGTTTCAGTTGGATTGAAAACTCAACACGATCCATCAAATTCCGGATGCGCGACTCAATATGTTTGGCATTTGATACCCCAAACATTCTGATGGAATCACCTGGGAATAAAGTCTTGATGTTGGTCTTGAGGGCCGTAAGAGCGCCAGACATTGTTCGTCTGGTCAAAACCATCCCCTCCTCATCACAAAAGATGAGCAGTTCATCCAAAGCAACTCGAACCAGAGCTTCAAAGGAATCTTCCAAGACCGTGTATGGTAGTACTCCTGTTCATAAATTTCCATAAACTCATAAAGTTGAACCAAAGCGGCAATCACCTAAATTGGCAACTTGAACTTCAAACTTTTTCTTGACAGGAAGAGCGCCATAAATATACTGTGCATACAGAGACTCGGATGAATTCATGGCGAATTATGCTTGTGAGAAATTGCACCAACTCCCTACTGGAGTCATGTCCACTGTTTTCATTCAACAGCTGGCGGCAATCCACATCACCAGCAAGTAAATGACTACCCAACGCAAAGCAACATTGCACAGTTGATGCCAAAAAATCATTGGCACAGCTGTGTCGTTCGCGTTCTGGATGGGCAGCAAAGTTGCGACCGTGAACCGCATTTTTCAAGACAGCTTTTCCAATGGACGTGTTGATAAATCTGGAGCATTCAGAGACGTCGTCTGAGATCTTGTTTGTGCGACCGACGAGACCGTTTGATTCCATGTTCATCGCTAATTCAAAGCTTGCTCTGGCAGTGGTCACGGTAGCAGCTTGATCGACCGGCTTCATAGTTTCGCGTGTATAGGGCCGTAATTCTGTGTCGTCGCGGTTGCATGCGGAGGAGGAGGAGGTATCGCTCGAGATTGCAGTGAGTCGTGTGTTGTATTCTCTCAAGCTCCCTGCTTCTGAAACAACTCTTTTGCGAGCGAGGGGCGAATCAGGCGATGACAATCGTATATCGGCAAGCTTTTGTTTTTGACTCTGATGAGTTCCAGTTTGGACTGCCAGAATATCTGCGAGGTTCTTGTTGCTGTCACTGACGATATGAATTACAGCTTGTCGCACAGCCTGCATGTATGCAAATTTAGAACTACAACTGTCTGTCCGCTGGATAAAATACCTCCACTCGAGTTTTCTCTGCCTCGAAGGACCTTTTCGCTGCAAAAGTTGGAACCAGCAGAATTAGGCAAGTATTCATCCTGGCGGGCGATAGCTTACTTCTCTTCTTTTTCTTCAGTTCGGCCTTAATGCGCTCGAGTTTTGGCTGGTTGTCTGCAGTCGAGACACGCAATGCTGCATCACAAACGTGAATCAGAGCCTTGACTTTTGACAGGTATGTGTCCCAAGACTCCTCCAGATTTCGGGCACTTGCAAGCTCGTCTGGAATGGCAATGTAGATATTCTCCATTTTTGGACGCGTATTTTAATTTATTTTTTATTTAAAAGATAATAGACATGTGCCGGTTTTTACCGGCGATCGATAGATCGATAATAAACGCTAAAAATCGGTCTCTATATTGCGGTTTTTATAGAGAATTAGCGCAATAGCGCATCGCAATAAAAATATCGTTATCGGTCAACCACCAAAAAAAATACTTAGTGGGAATCGAACCACTAGCCTTAAATATCCTTCACTTAAGCAGTAACTCACTGCGCTAGTGACTCAACGTTCATTATCTAAGTTTACAATACATTGGAAATAAAATCAAATAAACAAGCAAGCGGCGTTATGCCCATAGACAAAAGAAAAGAATAACTCTAAAGTAAATAAGAGAAAATCTTCAATATTAAATTTATTTTACTATCCTACATCTAAGGATACCGCTGTTGGTTCTTGAAGGTGTACATTGTTGTGCTGTGAATAATAACTTTGATGATATTCCAGAGGTAGGAGCGATCCATTTGTCCAGGGTTGAAGGATTCTGGAACTCTGCGAACACGATTTGTGTGTTTGATTGCGGTGTAGCGCTTTGCAAATCCAAAGGAATGCTCGACTACCACGCGTTTGATGGCGTGCATGTGGTTGTAGGCGCGCTTGAAGGGGGTGAGTGGCGTTCTGGCAGTAGATTTGAAGGGCACAATCAGGCTGAGGGCTCGTCCGCGAGGACCCACATAGCCCTTATCAGCCAGCACCAACTCGCCCGGATCCAATTGAGGATGATCACGGGCGTACATGGTCATGTCATGGATGGATCCTTTGAACATCTGGTACTTCAGTTAGAACTGTTGATGTTTGACAGCAAGACATACCATTTCCCCCATCCAGCAGATGTTACCGCGATTGTCATGTAAGGCATTGCACTTTTACGCAATGCCTCTTGTACTTACCAGAGAAGAACCTTCTCTGTTTGCGATGGGGTGGCCTCTGGATATAAACCTAAGAAAAACTAAGTGAATAACAAATGCAGAATGATAAAATAAAGAAATAAGTAAAATAGACCACTTACCGGAAATGCGTCAAGGGAGAGGCGGTGGCGTAAGTCAAATGACCCATCTGTGATGTCATTTGCATCACACCAGCGATCATCCCACACCTCCTCCAGTTCGTTGATGACACTTCCCAAATAAATAATACCCTTTTTAATTTTTCCAGCAAGGGATCCGTAGGATTTGCGGGTTTTATATTCAGCTGAGGCCCGTTTGGTTGTGTCTGTCTTCAAACTCTGAAAACAGTCAAACAAGTACTTGCGGGTCTTGATTGGTGTATTTCTGCCGCAGTACTTCAGGAACAACTCCTCCAAGCGTCTCTTGATCCAATCCAGTTGATGCACGTAAGCTCCCAACAACAAAGTTCCATGACATTTTTTATTCTACTGATTACTTACCTGTCTTGTAATTACAACTGATATATAGAAATGGAATATTCTAATGAATTGTTTAAATGGAATTTATTTGAAATCTAATAAAAGAAACGCGTCTTGACGCGTAGAAATGAAACACCCCCCCAACTTCATGTCAGCATCCAAAAACACAAAGAAGCCTATCACTTCAAAGTCAGCCAGCCCAATTAAGAAGCCCGTATTTGATGACGTTATTCCTCTCTTTCAGTCTCCACGTAAGAAGCAGCTAATGGGGACATGGTAAGTAACACTAGACAACCATCACCTTTCCACCATGTATCAACACTTACCTTCGCAAATCATGGATAGGTTCCGCCAAACACGCACTAGTAAGCGCACAAAGTTCACCCGACTTGCAGCAATGATCAAGCAGAAGCTGGGATTGACGATTGACTCCATGAAGCTCAAGAGCCGCAGCAACGAGCTTGATGAACTTGCTGACGCTCTTCCAGCAAGCGAAGGCGATGATGATGTGGTGGAAACTGATGCCCTATTAGCCGATATCCAGGAGTCAGCAGCAGCGACGTCAGGAAATCATAACACTAGATACCTTAAACAGATTGCCACCTTCCTCAGCCGAATCGCTACTTCACAAGAATCTCTTGTGAAGCAAAACGCTGCCCAGATCTTTCGCCAGAGTGTGGCTGTAGTGTCCAATGCTGGGGTTTCATTCGACGCAATGGAGTCCATGAAGCTCTCGAAGACTGACAGTTTGAAGGTGGCTGCAAATAAGAAGAAGTTAGCAAAGGAAAAGGAAAAGAAGAAGAAAGCGGTGAAGAAGATGTCAAAGAAGAAGGTTGTTGGTGAGGGGGGGAAGGGGGAAGCTGAGGACGATGAGGATGAGGATGAGGATGAGGAGGAGGAGGAGGAGGAGGATGAGGAGGATGAGACTTTATGAAGGGTTAGGGTAGGAGGAAAATGGTTTGTTACCTTGGCGGCGGTAGCGGCGGTGATTTTTGACATTTGTTGTTTTTTTTTTTGGTTTGTTTTTGCTATCGATAAAATTCGATGTTTTGCAAAAAATTATCGTCGACTTATCGCAAAATAAAGAGATTATGATAATTCACTATATTTAACTTTATTTATCGATAAAATTACCAAGGATTACCGATATTTATGGTAAACCTGTAATTAGCGATATTCTATCGCTAAATACCGATTTTCACAGAAAACCGGCACATGTCTAATATAAATCTCTTTTTTCTCAAAACAAAACTTGCCTGAAAACACTGGTCGCATAATGACGGGAGATGGACCCCACATACCGCGTCCATCTTCCGGCGGATACCCCACATACTGCGTATCCGTCCGCCTCTGAGGACCCGGAGGGTTTATCAGGGGGAGTGTTCCTGTTTTTTGACATTGACCATTATGCGGTGAAGGTGAACCCCACATACCACGTTCACCTTCGGCGGATACCCCACATACTGCGTATCCGTCCGCCTCTGAGGACCTGGAGGGTTTATCAGAGGCATGTCAAAAAACAAATGTACAAACGTGTTGATGAAGATGGGTGTTTATATTTCAGTTCTTGTATTGTTTCAGAATCTTCACAGAATTTTCAGATCTGATGTTTAATGCAGCTCTGATATTTAGTTATGGCGTGTCGAAATTTGATTGTAATTTAATAAACTATTTACTATTGAAAATATTCTTATTCTGTATTTCTCTTTTCTTCATTCCACGAGCCCTAATTAATATTTGAGGACACAGTTCAACAAACTAAATCTCTCAGCAAAAAAGAATAATTAGATGAAATAAAAGGGCAGACTCAAATGAAAGAAAGTTTTATTCATCGAATTGACCGACCAGCAAAAATAAACACAAAACGATGAAAAATAAAGGAAAGAAAGCAAAAAAGAACCAAGGCCGCTCTTGGTGAAAAAAGTACACGCGAAAGCGAGAGGGAGAGTGGGTGTGCAGAGATGAGAAAAGGTTGCCGTTTAAGATTTAACTGCGTGTGACTCGACTCATTCAACCGATGGTGGATTCGCTCTCCTCGGCACCAGTTTTTTTGTGCGAAATGTCAATGGCCACAAATTTGGTGGCATTTTTGTGTTCGCTATCACCAAAAATGAATAAATACTTCTTCCTCATTCCCGACGCTCTCAGCGACTCCATTTCATCAGCTTTGAGCTTCTTCATGAGTTCTTTGAATCGGTGTGCGCAGTTCTTTCCCGTTGCCTTTAATTCCGACACGGCAAACTCACACATCAAATTCACGTTACCTGCCACTCTGTCCCATGCCTCTTCTATACGCCCATGCTTCAAGCTGGCGTTTGCGGGTCATGGCTGCGTTGGCGGGCTCTGTGTTGTTCATCCGGCGAACACGATTTTTTTTTCAAATTAATGATTTTTTTTATTGCAAATTTGTTGGGCATTTTTCTTTGTGCCACCACAAACACGAAAAATGAAAAATGAAAAATGAAATTTGTCGACTGCGAAACCTCTCTATTTGCATTTTTTTCTTCTTTTACTCGAACCCGCGTAACGCCTTCACAAGATCTGCTAAATCATCCACCTTTACTTTTTTAGTTCTTGAATTATCTAATGCGGCATCCATTGGGGCATCATCGTCGTCTGCAAGTCTCTTTTTTCCTTTTCTTCCTCCCTCGTGGACTGCAGTTGTCACGAGAGAAGCGTGATTCAGACTGATGCCCTTCCTCTTGGGTTTCTTCTTTTGCTGTTGTTCTTTAATCCTGCGAGACTTTACTGTCGACATTGCTTTCACGTTCATGTTGGCAAGGCTATTTTTGCTCAGATTTCCTTTCTCTTTAGCTACTTCATGAAACATTCGTTCCTCTTCTCCTATTTGAACATATTCAAGAGTCTGTTGTGAACAAAACCAAAAAAGACTACAGTAAGGAAAAAAAAAGGAAGAAGAAACCTTGTAACCCAACAACTGGAATTTTGTGTCCTAAAAATCCTAAATCGATTCCACCGTGTCTCATTGTCATTTCCGCAACTTCTTTGGCAACAGATCTTTTGAAACGCACGTATCCACACAAATCACCTTCTGTGAAAATGCATTCAGAAACCGGTGCCAACTTCTGAAATTCCGAGCGTGCAGTTGCTTGAATACTGGAAGATGTGGATCCAAGCGTCTCAGGGTCTTGTTTCAACGTGAACTTGATGACACGGTTTAGGGGGAACCCCAAAACAGCGGACGCTTGGACGGACGGCTGACCCTTTTGTTTGATTGGTAAAGAGCGAGGATCACAGGATGTGAGGCTAGGATGATTGAAATCAAACGATGGTGTTGTTGACTTCTTGGGTGAAGGCTGAGTTTCGGGAAACTGCCCAAGACTGATGGATATAGAATTATCATCGTATTCGAGAGATTTTGAAGAAGCAAGTAAATTGATCATGATTTGAGGATCCGTGAAATTAACGTGGCACATGATCTTGAAAATGGAGGGTTATTATTGGTGTTGAAAACAAAAAAGACCACAAAACCTACAAACTCTTGGACAAGAGACCGTGCACTAAACTGATACTTCTCAACTTCTCCAAATTTGCTAGTAATAAACGAGATGAAATCGTTCTCCGGTGTGTCTTTTGGGATTCCCTTGAACAAACAACAGGACTTTGTGATGATTGACGATTTCTTCACAACTTCAGCCGCGTTTCTTTGATTGAATGAAACCATCCGGCGCATACATGATCCATCGGCCGACACTTCAAACGCGCCTGGAATCAAAGTTCTTGCTGTGATCAGAAACACTTGAGGTGTCGCCCGTAATTCCTTTGCGGCTTTGAAAGACGCCAACAACGCAGCAGGCACAAATCCACGTTGGTAACCGCAATTCGGATACGCTGAGGCAGCAAGTTTCAAGATGTTCTTAATCTCCTTGTCACAGAAGTAGACGTCAAGAAGGGCAATAATGGATTCTTGCAGCGTCGGCACTTTAACTCCCGAGAGAACAAGCGAGTGGAGGCCACCAGAAATGAATGGAAGATGTTGCTGCTCACGATCAACGTCCATGCAAAAGAGAAAAAAAAAGTGTAGAAACAAAAACAAAATACAGAAATTCAACCAATAACCACCAATAAATAGCAAGCAGATGAGTTGCGTTGACGAATAATGGAGGAAAGTGATTAATCAAATAGTTTATTTTTGGGCTTCCCCCCCTTGAGATGGGGAAAAATAATCCAACTTGAAGTAGAAATAAATACAATCAACTCATTATAGTTATTCAATTTTTTGTCTTGTTCTTCCCGTCCTTTTTGTTCATAAAATGCAATCAGTGGGACAGGACACATCCAAGCCACTAACCAAAGTTCCAACAAAGACACCAGAGGCCTCGTCTGTCGGTAATGGAAAAACATATTGCATTCATTTCTTCGTTCCACTTCTGAATTGTGTTGCTTTCAGATGATTCCAATGTGTTGGTTCTTGGAGGCGGTAACTTTGGGACTTGTTTGGCTGATCACTTGGCCGGTGAGAACAGAGAGCAGAATAGACCCCGTTAGATTACACAGCCCTACACATTCTCTCGAATTGTACTTGTGGAATCGGCAGTCTTGGGATGGTTTGCGTCACTCAACTAACTCACCAACAAACAGTCATGGGCAACAGCGTTACAATTTACGCACGCGATCAAAAAGTAGTGGATGGAATCAATAAAGAACATCGCAACGTTAAGTACATGAAAGACGTGAGTGTGTGAGAGAACAGCAATGATCGGAACAAATCGGAAAGCAAATAACCATACTATCTTGCATTTCTTTTCAAAGGTGCTCTTGCCGGAATCTTTAAAAGCAACTTCAAAGCTGGATGATGGTGTTGCTATTCGTGCTGCAGATGTGATTCTCTTCTCAATTCCCACGCAACACCTTCGGTAAGGATCCATTGCTTTTCATCATAATTTGATTCTCACTTTCTCTCTCTCATTGTATAGTGATATTTTGGCCGTATCGAAGCCTTTTATTCGAAAAGACCATCTCACAATCTTTGTAAATAAGGGAATCGAAATACATTCTGGAAAACTTCCCTGTGACATTGTCGAAGAGGTTTGGGGAAAGGAAATTGGAGAATGTGCCACGTATTTGGTGTGTGTGCACGCCATGTGTGTTTGTGTCTGACTCACTCGCCAATATCATTTAGTCTGGCCCCAGTTTCGCAGCAGAAGTTGTGAAAAGACAACCAACTTGTGTTTCTGTTGCAAGCAGAGTCAAATCACGGGCTCTTCGAGCTCAAGCCGTATTCCACGCGCCTTACTTTCGGGTGTATGATTGTGATGACGTTGTTGGAGTTGAAGTTGCAGGTGATTGGATTGTTGTTTCATTTCTTGTCGCGATTAATTGATGTATTTGGTGCGCGGCGAGTAAAGGTGCCCTGAAGAATGTTATTGCCCTAGCTGCTGGTGCTTGTGCAGGTCTTGGCTTCCAACAGAATGCCCGAGCCGCCATTATCACACGAGGGTAAGATCTTTTAACTGGAGACAGTTGAATATAACAAAATTATTTGTCGATGTAGATTGGCTGAAATAATGAGAATTGGCGTTCGATTGGGAGCAGATCCCTTGACTTTTAGTGGTCTCGCTGGTGTTGGGGACTTGTTTTTAACTGCCCAAAGTGAGAAATCAAGAAACTACACGGTTGGATATCGTCTTGGTCGTGGTGAAACACTTGATCACGTTCTTGAAACTTTGGGATCTGTAGCCGAAGGTGTCGAAACAACAAAGGCTGCTTATGAGTTGTGTCGGAAGCTTAACGTTGAAAGTCCAGTCTGCGATGCTGTTTACAGCGTCTTATTTGGAGGAGTGGAAGTGAAGGCTGCTGTGAAGATTCTTATGGCGAGAGATCCGCATGCTGAATTTCACGGATTGCGATAGTATTTCTGGGTAGGGGTTCGATTTCTGGAAATAAACCAGCCACAAAAATCATATCAATCAAACTCCCAATACAGAATGACTATATCGAGGAAGGACATATCGCCATCGGAGCAAACAGTGTTAACATATCAAGCCACGATGTATTATGGGTCGGCCGATTGTAGCAAGAGCAACGTCAAGACGATTGATTATCGACCGTTTACTACGCAAACATGTGCGCCATGGACCTGCAGCGCCACTGATTTTGGGCAATCCTCGACCATGTGCCTCAACACTTTCTCTGATGCCCTGGTGGACACAACCTCGAGTCTGTTTGGCTCAAATGTGCAATATGCCCAAGTCAAGTTTTGGAACGGTCCAGGATGCTCTGGAATGGTCAGAAACATTCACTACAAACTCAATGAATGTGTTGTTTCTACTTCAAAGTCGGATGGCTCCAAGTCCTATTTCATATCGTATTTTACTGTAAATGGAATTGTTTCGATGACCAACAAACGCTACTCTGACTCTGAGTGCAAAAACGAAATACTTCAAGCTTCGCTTGCGATGGATGTTGTAACTCGTGATTGTAGTGCTGGTCCCTTGTGGGACACATACCGGTATTCAGTAGATATACTAACTACTGCAAAACGTGACGCGGGGAACGACAGCGCCATGAATGTGGGGGCCATTGTGGGCGGAACTATTGCTGGCTTGTTTGTTGCTTTTGCTATTGGTTTTGCATTGTATCGGCAACGGGTGAAAAAGGGGGAGGTTGCCACTACAGCTCATTCAAACGACAATAGAGCTAACAACACAGTGGAACAAATTCCACTTCAGCATCAGTCACAATACGGGAGCTTTCGTGAGAATGTTGCAGGCCATCCAACTTCAACTACACATTCAGTATCTGGTGTGCGCGATTTTTCAAGCTCGTCATCCGTGTCTTCTCAAAGTGTCATTTCGCAGCCACAAAACATTATTACCAGGGCTGTAACTGAAACCAGCGCTCAGCCATTCAGAAAGCCAATTGAAGAAAAACGGCACTCCATGTTCGACGTTATGACAACTGCCGGATCATCGTCATCGTCCAGTTCTCATTCCACCACAGTTTCTGCTGTTGCGGATCCGTTTCAAGATGATCGTCTTCATATCATGGAATTGAAGCTTCCTGCCAATCCAGCAGATTGGACCATTGAAGAGGCAGCGCGTTGGATATCTAAATTTGGAGGAGGTGTTGACTACCTTGAGGCAATGAAGGAGGAAGAGATTGATGGAAGATGTTTGCTCGTTATTTCGGAAAAGCAACTGTTTACTGTACTCAAAGTGACCATTATTGGTCGGCAAGCAAAGCTATTGGACAGACTAGCCCGGTTGAAGGCATTAAGCGCGACGTTGAATGAAACTGCACAAACAGCACCACTGGGGAATGCTGCTGACTGGGAAACACTTCCTCCTGCCTATCAAACTGTCCATAAGAGCGAATAAAGAAGATTTCTTATTGCTTGATTTCTTTTGGTGTTTATTTAATTTTATTATTATATTTTTTGGACAATTCTTATGGGACTCGTGGAAAACAGTGTATTGCTGGCAGAACTATCGCCTGGAGAATCAAACGACTTTGATCCAGCCAGATCAGTATTAATAGCGGAATCTGTGCTGATTCAATGGGTCGCCGAAGATATCATTGGAACATCAGTGTCAGAAGCAGACTTTAGCGATCCATTCCTCTTGATACAAGTTCTTGCAATACTGGCTCCAAATTCAGTCAACTTAAACTACTATTCTTCGGATCACGCCTTCAGCTGTGAGAATCTTAATATAGTTACTGTCGATATGCTGTTCAATGGACTGAAGTCATTGGGGTTTGAGAATCTCCCTGTTTCCAAAGATCAAATCCTGGAAGGGAACAAGAGCGCAATGTTGGAAATAATTCGAATATTATACGAATGGAAAGGTGTTAAAAATACGAACGGCGCTATTGGCAAAGCGCCATTGGCCTCAGCTCCTGAAGCGGCGTTCGCCGTCACTGAATATCCCGAATTCAATACCATTCCATCGAAAGCAGCTCTGGCCAAGATTGAAAGAATCGATAGCATGGTTTCTGCCATAGAATCAGTCTATGAACCGTCAGAGCCATCATTTATTCCATGTTTGCGATGGTTTTTTCGCCTCGTCAATGATGAATCCGATGGTGATCAATTTGGCGCGTCGTACAATTGCGCTCAAGAAGTGCAAGAAATGACTCGTGTTTTAGAATCAGTGGTGAGTAGTCATACCCCACCCTTTTTGTTCCAAACCTTCATTTATAACACGATAAATGGCAGTCAAAAGCAATACCTGAAGGGAACATCCTCTCTTCTCTAACTTATGGAGCCATGTATACTATGGCATGCAAAATTCTATTTGAGGATTCCAAATTAAACAAGTGGATCGAAACCTTTCTTCCACCTTCCGACAAAGAGAAGCAAGTGGACTGGATCAACCAAAAAGACGGATTCTTGGATCTTCTCATCAGCCATGGTTTACTAGACTTTCAAGAAAGTTTGAAAGCATGTATTGGTGATATGATCCGAGATGATTGTCCATTTTATGAGGTTCGCTTCTTGTATTCTTCAATTTTTTTCGAAAGACCTTACACACTTTGTCACAGTCGATACATTCCAACATTATTGAAGCCCTAATGCAACACTCTGTGTCGGATATAAATGTGGAAGATATTGTGAATCATATGAAGTAAAGTGAATACATTTAATTTTGAGAAACACTAACATCACCACCCAAATCAGCAATAAAATTCCGAACACTCAAATTAAAGACTACCCCTACGACATCGAGGAAGCATTGCTTCTTTGGTTCAGAAAGTGCGTTGATCATGCCATCAAATTAACTCGTGACCCAAAGATAATTCAATGGAAACGCCAAACCATGGAAACCAGCGAGCTCACATCATTTCTTCACGACGGAGTTGCCCCGTGTTTAGTTGCATTTTCATACATCAACGGATTCAAGATCAACGATGTTTCTTTTGAGGGAGACATTGGCTCTAATTGGAAACTCTTGGAAACACGCGGAGCTGCGGATGGAATCCCAATCGCTTGTTGGAAACCGGATGAAATTATTAGGCATGGTTGTTTGACTTCATTTGAAGTACCGTTCTTGGTTTTTGCTTGTGATTTGTTCGAGTGGATTGAGCTGTTGAGTTTTTTTTTTTTTTTTCTTTTTTTAAAAAAATTTTTCATTTTTTTTTTTTGGCCTCCTCCTCATTGATGTTTTATTATTTTAGATCCAACAAACTTCCTATTGATGAAATCGTTCAAAATGTAGTCGAAGCAAAAGGAAACACTGAAAGCGCGAGGCCTGGATCTCACGTACCTTGGCTTGACCAACAAGAAACATACAAAGGAGCAGCCCTTCTTGAAGACTCACCTAGTGAAACAACAAAAGCTCTCCCTAGAGAATATACCGCTAATCCAGAGGTCCAAGGAAAGTGGCTGCCAATTGATGATCACCTTTTTGGAGTGCAAAAGGTGCATCAACCGCCGCCGCCGCCGTCCGAACAAATTCCTTCCGAATCTCCACCACCATTATCATCCATTTCTTCACTTTCAAATCTTGATCTTTCTCTTTCAATGGATGAATCGAAACCTCTTGAGACTGAGACAGTATCAGTCCCTCCCCAGTCAGATACACCCGCCGCAAGAGCTTCAACATCTGAAAGTGCAGCCCTGAAGGATCAAAATGAAGTTATTTTTCAAAGCTTCATGAAGCAATTTGACGACGCTGTAGATTCACATTCAGTAGACTTTGTGGAGCAACAATCCCTTGTGCGGATGGAATCTGTAGAATCTACAATCTCATCACAAGATATGTATAGTACTATGGAGCCCGTCGCTTTGGCGCCCAACCATTCAGGAAGCCATAAAGAAACTAAACCAGCCGTAGCAGCGTCGAGGGACAGCCATTCACCTGTTACAACTTCAAAACCAGTGGACCTAGAAGCTTTCCGCCAACCATCAGTCTCGAATTTGGGTGAACCAAAACCACCACAACCTCAAATGGCTCCTCAAGCGGCAAAGCCAAAGCCACCAGCAAACCCGCCTTCCACCACCAAAGCCGCGAGTCCCAAAAAAACAAACTCTGTAAAAAAGGAGTCTCCATCCACAAATGGAAAACCAAAGACCATTCCATTAACGGACCAAACGAGAACAACAACAGCACCAACGAACGATCAAATCGCAGTCGCCGCCGAAACACCACGATTGAAAAGTTCCACAACAACAACTACAACGACAACAGTCACAACAAACTCGCAATCAATCACATCCACCTCTTCCTTGAATGTGACTTCCCCTGCAAAAGACCGAAAACGGAAGCTTCGGAATCTGGGTGGAGGTTGCGAATCACATCCAGAAACAACGGCAACCACAGCTACACCACCGACACCATTGAAAAGTGCGGAAACCATCGGAACTACTACCACCACAACCACCACGAGTTTTGAAACCCCCGTTGTCGTGCTGCCTAAAATTCTATCCCCGCCACCACACCATACAGCCGCACCGCTGCCACCGCCGCCACCATCGCTCGATTCAAGCGGCGGCGGCACCGCCGGGCAGTCTGAAAGCACAATAACCACAACAACAACGATAATCAAAAGCGGGCGAACCACTCCAGAGTTATTAAAACTCCCACCAATACCAACAACAACGCAAACAGTCCGAATTGTCTCAACAACATCAATCACTGTTCATGAGCAAGACACGGCAGGAACAGTAGTAGTCAAGGAAGAAACTGAAATCCTACCTGTTCAAGAACCGGCAACGGAAAGCTTGATTGGACATCATAATCATCAAGTTCTGTCCGAGTTGGACGAGGAAGCGTATGATAGTACTGGGGATGACAATCGACCACCCAGTTTCAATTTAAGTGACATGATTATGAGTGATTCGGAACCAACTGATGATGAAGAGGAGTTGGGAACACGACAAAAGAATAGACGTCAACAGAAACAACAACAAGCGTCAAACGGCAAAAGAGGTGGTTCTACTGCATCTACTGCAATTGCTAAACCATTGAAATCTTCTCTCAAGAAAACGACTTTGAATTATCAGCAGCATTTGTTGCAGCAGCAGGCGGCGGCTATACTAGCTGCCACTGGGTCTTCAGTTGGTGTGACTGATGGGGATTCAGTTGAAGCACAAGATGAGGATGACGAGTGGGTAGAGTTGTATCGACAGCCACGCAATTCGTCTTCAAAATACAGTAATAGTGTGAATGGTTCAGGAAAACGGAGAAAGCATTCCAGGAAACTGATTCGAGTGCCTGCTGACATTATTTTATCTAAATCCAAGAAACTTGAACCAACAATAACGGAGTTTGAAAGTGATTCTGTTGTTGTTCCTAAGAATGAAGAAGTTGAGGAGGGAAAACAGCAGGAATCAGCGGGAATATTGAAAAGCACTGCGTTGGAGAGTAACATTGAATTCGCAAATGCAACGAAAGATCTGCCGAAATTTAAAGGCCTTGTCTTTGTTCCATTTGGTGATGATGCGATGCACATGAGTGACAATGATTCAGATGGCGACAAATGTGGGTTTATTACTGCCAGCACCTTGACAAACCATTTCTAACTGATCTGTAGTGTCGCTTGATCCACCACCAAGAAGCAATCTACCCCGAAGATTATCGGCTAGATTTGCATCCTTATCATCGACAACAAAGTATGTTAAAATTATGTTTCTGGCCATGCATGGGTTTCTTAAATGAAAAGTGCAGGAATCTTGTTCCACCCTCATTGCCAACAAAACTCGTGCCAGGACAGAGTTTCCGGGGAGATGATACAAAGCCATCAGAGCAGTGGGGGGAAGTCATCTCCCACCAAAATCAACAAGAACAACCACTGGTTACATTCCCGATTCCACTGGCAGCTTCACCCCAACCACCATCACACCAAGAAAGGCAGTCATCATCAATACTAAGAATATCGCCATACGGCAAAAAAAGCGCAAACAACCGCCAAATCATTCAGAATGCATTAACTCACGTCTGTTTGGCCGGGGGCGTCAATAACATGATGAAGCAAGACGTATTTGATAAACTGTCAAACAGTACTTGGAAGCACCACATGATAATTCTCAAAAACCCTCAAAATCACACGTATTTCGGATTGTGTGCTTATAATCCGCAAATGAATCATTTGGAAAGTATTCATAGCGTTCAAACATCGAGTAGATCTGCAAGTGGTGGTGGCACCAATAGTCACGGTGGAGGAGCATCAGGCATGATGCGAATAATCGCAGAAATGGAAGTGGATACTTATTACAAGTATGATTGTGGTGGTCGAAGATTTAGGGAAGTCAAGACTGGGGGTTTTGGGCTGTGTGTTGACGCTGTTGTCTTGAAAAGAATAAAATAGACGAATGAGTGCCACAATTCTCACAAAGGAGAGGGCGCTTGCGATGAACCGTGACTTTGAAGAAATGATAGCAGATGCTAAAAACTGGGCGATAGTCTCAAACAGGGTGAGTCTATCTGCTTCGCTTGTTTTGGTTCGTCTTTGAGATCTAACCACACAACCAGAACAACGTCACCGTGAGAAAGCGATCGGCTGATGGGCAATGGATCGCACAGGTATAATCATCTTCTGCTAAAGTGAAGAACGACAACTGACACTTGAGTGGTTCAAAGGGTGTACTGGCGATGCCAGCCAAAGTGGCTATCCAATTGTTGACGGAACCGGAATCGCGGTTAAAATGGGACAAAGTATTCGATAACTATGTATATGTCGAGTCGCAGAAATTTGAAGCAAGTGATGTTGGAATTGAAGGCACCTTTGATGTAAACTTCTCAGTGACACACTCACGACTATCGCCTGCGGCAGGTGGTATGATTTCATCAAGAGATTTTCTGGACACTAGTTTGGTAGTTGTAGCGGATGAATCAGAAAGCGATCCACACCACAGTTTGATTTGGCAATCGTTAGATCCACTTGTGCATGGCGACTACATCTCCACAGTGACGATTCCCCCGTCGCGAAGTGCCTCCTCTGCTGTTTCGATTCGTGGAGTTAATCATCTCGGTGGATGCCGGATTTCCATCAAGGAAGGGATGGATAAGGACAAGGAGTGTCACATGGACTATTGTGTCCGCAGCGATATTAAGGGCAGTGTGCCAGTCTGGTTAGTAGACATGGGAACGGGCAGCTCCCTCGAATCCATCTTTGCGGAGATTAGAAAGTTGAATGTAAATTGATTGATCCATCTTCATTCCACTTTGAGCCCATGCACTTTAAAAATTTCCAAATTCCAATGAAATAAATAAATCAAAAAAAGTTTGACGCAGAGCAGACGGATGCTGTTTTCCTCGAGCAGCGGACAGTCGCAGCGGCCGCACCACGGCCTCGTGACGGTGACGGCGCTCTTTGTGGCGATCACGCTCGGGCTGCAGCACGTGCTCGTCTGCGACTACGCGTTTGCGGCGGCGTCGCGCGCGGACTTGCAGCGGCTGGCGCCCGTGGCGGTGGCGGACGCGTCGGTGGCCGTGGCGGCGGGCGGCGACGCGCGCGCACTGTTTGGCGCCGGCTGCGCTTTCGGCGCGCTCGCGGGCGCCCTGGCGCTGGCGCGGCTGCGCTACGCGTACGGCTTCGCGGCGGCGGCGGCGGCGGCGGATCCGGCGGGTCGGACCAGCGGCGCGGGCGGACACAACCCCCACTTGGCCGCTGCGGCGCGCCGCACCGTGCGCTTCAAAGTGCCGGCGCCGCCGAAGCAGGCGGCGGCGGCGGCAAGGCAGCGCTCCTTCTCGTTCACCGAAGACGGCGGACCCGACGCGATCAGCAACAACTTGAACGCGATCAGCAACAACCACAACAACAACCACAACAACACAGCAGCTTCCACGGATACGCTGGCGCAGAATGCAGCAAATCAAAACAAAAAAGAATACAGCAACAACAACATGATCGATTCAGATCGCTTCTTGAGTCGGAATCACATTTCTCTCCAGTCGTCAAAACAACAATCAAAGATCTGGCTATCAATGCACATGACAAAGGCCCAAGCTCAAACAGCATGGCTCAATTGCTTTGTTCTTCTAGGGATCTCGCTTTTTAGCACCTTTGCCTTTGGTATGATTTCCACTTCCCCCTTAAAAATTCCATAGTGCTTGGCTCACACATCTCCCCATCCTTACAAGCCGCATTCAACACTGCCGGCATCATTCTTGTTGCTGTTCGATTCTCGATACCCTTCCAGTATTTTGGAGAAGGTCTTGCTCGCGCATGTCTGACTTCAGTCTTTGCTATGCTTTCGTTTGTTCTTCTCCTGCTAGACACACTCAACTTTTACAGAGCTTACAGACGCTACAGTCGAAAAAACTCTTCTTCAACTTCTTTGATACCGACAAGTGCTTCCTTTGGGTCCAGTAAAACTCGGAATATTCTCTTTGCTTCTTCCACAAATTCTACAATCAACGTGTTAACGACGACAACAACAAGTCCGAGTAATCAAAAAGGTCCTCCTGTTGATCTTATGGAAAATGAAGATATCGTTCTTGCAGCAATGTTGTGTGTTTTGATTGTTACAATCAATGTGTCAGCTGTTGTTTTCATGTCCATTGAAGGATGGAATTTTCGTAATGCAGAACAGTGGTACTTGGCTTCTATTTCAACTCTAGGTGCGCTTTTTTATTGTTTTATGAATTTATAATTTCAAACTAACTGACTTGTTGCAAATTCAGGATTTGGAGTTGTTCAAGTTAAGACACCGCTGGGACGAGTCCTTCTAATGTTCTTCAGTAAGAAAAATCTTTATTTTTTTCTGTCATTTATTCTGACGTCTCCTTTTCTGGTTGGTAGACACATTTGGCATCATCTTGGTTGGGTTGATTCTTACCATGACTTCCACAAAGCTGATTCAATTAATTCGCAAGTTTTTGTTGCGAGGAATTCGAAATATGCGTCGTCGTGCAGCTGACCGAAAACGGCGTGTTCTACATCGGCGCGCTGTACTCGCTGCCAGGCAACAAGAAGCTGATCGTATTACTCGCGAAAAGCAACTAGCTGAACTTCAAGCTTTTCAAAATAGTGAACATGACCACGTCGCTTCAAATGGTGGCGGTAGCCTATATCGTTTTGGTAGTTTGGGGCAACGATGGGCGTCTACGGCGACATGGCATGGAAATACTAACTCAGGAAAGGTTTTGGCAGACGCTGGCAGAGCCATAGGATCGGCCGGCAGGTCGAATGATACAATACTTGAAAATGCGGAGGGAGGGGAGCGTGCTAGTGTCATCTCTGAAAATGCCATAAACAATCTGGCAATTGCAGATTCAAAAGCTGCAGGTGCTAAAGAGCTGGCACGTACAAGGTCCGAGTCTGCATTGACCAGCCTCTTTGGCATCAACATTAAAGCCAACATTGGCAGTCGTCCATCTCCAGCAGTATTGCTTGAAGCATCAGTTGATCAAAATACTGCAACACCAGGAATTCCACCAGTAGACAGTCAACCTTTGACACAGAATGCTCCAACGACATCAACCACAGGATCCGACCAAGAAATAAGTCATCAGACCTCCCAAGCCACCCCCTCTTTCATACCCTTGCCACAGAGAGCCGCGACACCCAGTAATTCCGCGTCAGCAAACAGCGCCCCCTTCCTCCATCTCCATCCACACCACCTCCAACCGCACTACCGAAACGCCTATTCATCATCCAGCCTTCCTTCCTCACGCACCCAGAGTCCCCTTCCATACCGCAAGGTTACTAAATCCCACCAATCGCAATTCCCGAAACCATCCATCATGGCAGCGCAGCAACAACAACACCCATCGATCCCATTTCCATCGCTTGGTTCCACCGCCGCTACAGCTATGCGAACAAGTACACCTGATTTGTTCCGGGGCGCTTCATCGGTATCACCGGATCCGTATTTCGACTTGGGGCTTCCCCTTGTTCGAACAGATACGGTGGATAGTACAACGGAAGCAGCGTTGCAGCTTGGATATGATATAGATTCAACTGAAGATGAGTGCGAAAGTGAAGGTGGTGGTGGTGGTGGTGGTGGTAACGGCGGCGGCGGTGGTGGTGGGGACTCTGAAGCAGAGCAGCATGCTGATAGCGACGATGAACATGAGGATGACGTGGTTGAAGCCACTGCCTCTAAAAAGAAGGGGGTTGTGGGAAGGAGTAGGTTGTATGGGAGGAGACGGTCGAAGATGTATGATTCTAATGGAGCCGACCTTGAAAACGGAAGGACGGAAAATGCATTGGATGCTGTTGAAGAAGAAGAAGAAGGGCGTCACAACGGTAGAAGAGGTAGTTTTGATCGGTGGAGTTGGTTGAACTTTTTTGGAAGTACTGCAGGCGTCGTAGGAAAAGGAAGCAGAAGCGGAAGCTGCGTAGGAGGGATGGGGGAAAGGCGGGCTTCCGGTGTTCGTGGTAGCGTTGCAGTTCCGGGAAAAGAATCGAGCTCAAACGGCTTTGGATTACAAAAGGAAAGATTTTCGCCAAGTGAAGTGGTAGATCTTCAAAAGAACTTGCCTGTGGCAGTCGAAGGGCTTGATGATGAAACAAGCACGACTTTTACCCACCCCAAGTTCGTTGATCAACAACTAGGCGTTGTGCCTGATGCTACAACGAAAGACGAGTCCTGTTGCACTTTGGATGAGATTATCACAGCTGATGCCAAGCACGGCGGAGGAGAAAATGGTGGGGAGACGATTCATCCTTATTCTCGAACGCTGGATTACAGAACTTCAAGCTGTCCATCGTCCACAACAACCAATACGGCGTCACTTCGTAGACGCAGGAAGCGCTTTGGTCTTTCAAAACCCCTCCAAAAAGTACATGAGTTTATGGATCTCCATGCAGATACAGTATCTGTTGGTTTCTTGATTGCATTGACGCTATTTGGGGGAAGCTGGCTATTCTACCTTGCAGAAATCGAGACATGGTCGTATTTAGATGCGCTCTACTTCATGTTCTCGTTAATTTCAACGACTGGTTATGGAGATCTCTATCCTGTAACTGGTTGGGGGCGTACATTGGTAGTTATCATGATTTTTGTGGGGCTTGGGTTATGGGCTTACGGTGTTTCCACTATTGGTAAGCAAAGATCAAACACAATATATATTCGACTCATACCCACCCTTTTTTTTCCATCAGTTGCGCGTTTACAGGCTGCCAAAGTGGGAATGACGGCAAGGAGGATTCACGCAGAAAGAGCGTCACGGAAGCAACGGACGAAGGAAGCAGCAGATGGAGCTGATGATGATGGGATTCAAGCAACACCCAAGGCGTCCAGGAGTAGTATGCTGAGGCGAAGAATCGCTAGGTAGAAAAGGGCATGAGAGAAAAGAGTATTCCTTGATTCTTAAAATAGTAAATAACTGTATAAATTCGGAATGATACTTCATTCCCTCTTCAAAGCTTGGGTTGCGATTTTTTCCAAACATTCCCGCTCACAAAGTTAAACAAAAACGCTCAAAAACGTGGCCAACAACTAACCAAAGGCCATGACCGCAACCAACAAAGACATAGGCGACTCCAGTGTACCTGAGAATAGTAATTCCAGGTAAAGCTTGGCTGCCTGTTTTCATTGACAAGCTGGCAGCAGCCTTCAAATCACTCGCGGTACTTAACAACTTGCTTCTACCAGCGCCAACGACGATAGCATTGTATCTGAGCTGGAGAATATCCAGCGAAAGTTTTCAGACGCGTTGAAAAGGTAAAGAAACGAGAAGTATGGTTGCATGCTTGGCAAACTAACAAACTCAAACGCAGCAACAATGTGGCAGCTATGGCATCCGCTGCGACTGAAGTAAGCAATCTTAAAGAGCGCTTGGTTTCTGGAGAATCCGCGTCTGAATTAAGAGCGTCACTTGATGCTACCTTGCTTGAATTCCACTCGATTGTGTCTTCATTCACATCATCGCATCAAACTACAGCTTCTAGGTGTGTATCTTCTCTATTGGATTTCTTTTTTTCTTTCACGCTTTAAGCTATGTTTTCTAATACTTGTATATACCCCCATAGCAGAGACGTATTTACTCTCGAAACCATGACTTTGGATGACGAAGATGAGGATGTAAACGAAACCCCTTCAACACAGGACAATGAGCTCAATCGCGTCTTTTCTCGCGCAAACAAACTCTTTGGCGTGGATTCTTTGGAGACTGTTGATTTTGACGCGTTTGACGTTTTGGCATGTGACGATTCCGCATTCAACATGGAGGAGGAAGAAGAAACAGACGAAACTGAACCGCCTGTGTCCAATCAGAATGAAGGTTTGCAATGCCTTTCCTTGCCCACACTCTTGACTTGAGCGGTTTTTTTTAAAACTTTTTTTTTTACAAGAACCGGCGGAGCAAACTGAAAGCACCCGCCGGTTTGATGAATTGCTTCAAAGCATATCTTCAATTCGTGCACGCTCAGCTGAAACCGCGGAATTGCAACGGAGAAATTCGGAAGATTGGACAAGGAAGCAACAGGATATCAAGTCTTTGAAAGCAATCTTGCGCTCGGATGTGGATCCAGAAGGTCGCTTATCTGGGTTTGAGCGCCTCCAGCGTGTTCAGAAAATGGAACATGTGCTGTTTGACCAAGAACGCGGCGCTGGTTTCAGTCAACCTGCTAACGACGAGAACAATGAATCCAGCTCGATTGGATGGAATGAATCAGTAGAGGCTGGAAAAGCCTTTGCGTTGGCTCATTATGGTGAAGAGCTTCGTGAACAGGAGGGAGAGATTCAGCGTTTAAGACAAGAGCTGGCAAATTTGAAGCAGAAACAAGCATCTGCAGTCGATGATGTTACAGCCGATAGCCAACAAGTTTTTGACTGCTCAATTTCAAATGAGAGCAGACGTATTCAGGAAGCCACTAGCGCATTGAAATCGTGAGTGCTCCTCTATTTTGAATCTTTTCTCATGAGTTTCCATATAGTATCGGTGTTGAAATTAGTGAAATCCAAATGGAGTTTGGGGCGGCTTTATCTTCGTGAGTTTTGTGATTTTTCTTTGGAAAGTTAAATTAACCTGTCATTCTCACAGAAACGACCCCAACTCAATTACGAGAATTGTGGAAAGATGCGAAGCGTTTAAAGAGTCTTGCTCCAGTCTTTTTGCGCAGCTATCTCAACAGATTCGAAACAGTGACTTTAATGAGGCATCGATGAGTTTAATGGAGAATATTAACTCAACCCTCGCTGCGTTCCAAGATATCACATCTTCACGTAACAAAGCTCAAATTTCTTTGGAAACCCAAACAGAAATCAACAACTCAGATGTCATGTTTGTTTCCTCTTTTTTTTTATTTGGGTTGCAGAAAAAATTTTATAATCGTTTTTTTTTGGACAGTGAGACACAAAGTGCGGTCTCTTCTGGCGCAGACTCAGCCTACGATGGAATCTTGAGCACTCAATCTAGAAAGGGACATACTACAACAAGCCACGTAATGATGTCTCCAGCCGATTTGATGAAGACCCTTTCTCGCGCGGATCAGGCGTTTGGAATTACCAGCGATGATGGCATTGATGAAGCCTCAAATTCGAGCCGCGCACCACAGGAAACTTCTGCCGCTTCCCTTTTGGCGCAGCACGAGTCCCGAATTGAAGAAATGTCAACCATTCTTGGCATGGCCTGCAATGGACTTGCTACTGAAACTGAGCGTCAACGTCAAATTATGATTGATCTTTATGAGCTTCGCGAAAAAAGCACAAATGAGCAGAATTCAAGACGACTGCAGATTGAAGCGTTTGAAGCACAGCAAAAGAAGCTCATTTCGTTGAAGGAGCAGTTGGGCGAATTGAAGAAGGCTGAAATTGCGGCTGATGGTGGCGAGGGTACCAGTCAGGAGCAAAGAGGAGTGGCAGCTGATCGAGTTTTAAAATTGCGGCAAATGAAGGAAGCCTTTAAAAAACTTGTCGATGGGGAAGGAGAAGAGGAAGAGGAGAATGATTGCAACGATCAAGATGATGAGATCGACGAAGGTGATAGGGATCAAGGTGACCATGCTGCCAAACTGGCTGCATTGAGTGCATATCAGAGCGAGTTGCAAGGACAAGAGGACGAGATTGCTGTTTTGAGACGACAGTTGGTTGAGTTACGTCAAGCCAAAGAATTGTTAGATGACAAGAAGAAAATGCTGGCCTCTGTTTTGCAGACTGGAGAACGCAGCTATGACTCTCGTCGCTCGATGTCCCGCGATCATGGACAGCTGTTTCAAACTGACGCTGTTAATGAGTCAGAAGATGTGGACGGAGAAACTGTTGAAGAAGATGCCGAGCTTGTCGCGTTGGAGGAAAATCTGGAGTCGATTCGGAGATATCAAGAGTCAATGAAGGCAGAAGCATCTATTCGCGGTGGATATGGAGCATCTGGCTTTGTCACCACTGGTTCCAACAAGGGAGCACGCTCAGTTCAATTTAGTTCCACTGTTGAACAAATCCAGGACGCCCCGCAAGGAAGCGAGCAAAAAGATGCTACATCAGAAACCGAACCAGATGGCGTGGATACATCCGTTGACCAGCTTCTTTCGAAACTACTAGAGAACTCTGTCAGAGAGAGGGTAGAAGCGCATCTTAACTCCACCACTGCATGTCCTAGTACAACAAATACAAGCGTTTCTAGGTCTTCAAGAGTGTATGACATGAGAAATGATACACAACTCTTGGTTGACGCATTTGAAACCCACACTGGATCTTCACTGAACCAAGAAGAGAAGGAGTACTTGCGCCGAAGCTTGGAGAAAAAGGATTCTCAACTGAATGAAACGATGCGTAGCATTTGGGATGGTGATATGGACGGATACGAGGATATTGAGGTTGAGACGTTTGGTGAAACTTGCTCATCCCACCAGCAATGTGGTCATAAGGAAGATGTTACTCAATCTCAAAGTTCAAAATCTTTAAACACGTCGAATATCCGAACAACGGGTCGATATGGTTGTGAATCAGAGAGTAGCAGTGTGGAACTGACGCCAGCGGAGATGAGCCCAATTCGCCCGAGCCAAATGGAGATTGATTCTGAAAAAATCGATGCTGCAAATATGTTGAACGTTGATGAGGCGCAAGTTGAAGAAGCTGCGAGCAAGGTTGAAGACGGCATTGCTGTAAGAGAATATCCAAATCACTGATGTTTCTCTTGACGTTTCTTCTTTTACAGCAAATTCTTCGTCATATCTCAGATTTGAAAAACACGGACGTTGATTTCTCCAAGCCGGAACACATTCGTGCATACACTGAGCTTTTTGGCAGTTTGTCTGGTCAGCTGGAGCAATTCATGGAAGCACGCAAAACTATCCAACAGTTTAAACAGGTTCTTGAAAAGCAAAAGGTTTGCAAGGAGATGTGATTAAGTATCTGCTCATTTTTGGTTAACATCTTGCCTGCAGCAGCCACTGAGTGGCAGATCTAGTACAGATAATCTGGAATCTGAATCATTTAGTTTCATGCCGCGGCCACGTCCCCTTAGCCAGGCGAGCCAGGAAATCACGAGTCGTTCGGAACGGGTCCTGCAACCACAACCAACAAAGCGGATATCCGAAGACTTTGACAGTATTGACAACATCATGTATTCAAATTCTTCCAGCAGAGGATATGCAAAGGAAGGAACTCGTCAAAGTCAAGAAAGGTTTGACGATGACCAAGAAAAGTCCAATGATATATCCGAGATGGATGAAGAAAGCGAAGGTGCTGAGGAAGAGGAGGAGGACGAGGAAGAAGAACGAACGTTGGATGCAAAAGGTGTATACAGGTTAACGAAAAGCGGGTCAGGAGTTACTGGATCTAGTGGCTATTCTTGGGTTGAGGCTGCGAAAGTAGATGAAGTGGAAGTGGAAGATTTGAAGCGAGCAAACGATATTGTTCGAGCCAGGTCACGGCCAAACCGCCTAAGCGAGTCGCAAAGTACTGAGTCAAAGAATGTCATGGATTCCTATTCAAAAAAGTGAGCTCTTTTTTTTTTTTTTTTTTTTTTGGTGTTGTGACTGGTCCCTTTCAGGCTGTATAATCAAGTGAAAGATTCAATCTATCGCGGTGCAGCCAACACCATTTCAAAGTATGAGCACGAGCCCTACTTTTTAGTGAGCACGTTTAAGGGTCTTCAAAAGTTGGACACTCCATATCTGAGACAGAAATTCTTGGTAAGAGTGATAATAGAAATCCGTCAATTACAAACTCAATACGTTTTTCTTATTTCTCTTTCCAATCTTCAGTTGTTGTTGGACTCTGTGCTAGAAGAGCGAGACCAAATTCAAAATGAAGAACCAGACCCTGAGCTTGCTGGTGAAACTGGAGATGCGGACAGCTTTGATGAAGATAATGAGTATTTAGAAAACAAACTTGCTGATGATTCCATGGAGCCACTTGGAAACAGTGTCTCTCAGGTAAGGGTGTTGGCTTGAATTGGGACACGCCTCACCATGCAATGTACATTAGTGGGAGGCTTCTTCGCCGGCTCGCATTAGTGGAAGAAACCAGAGGGCCTATTTTCATGATGTTGAGAGTGATGAAAATGTCGGTTATGGGGTACGTTGATTTGATGATGGATTGGTAGACAGCTTGTAAACCCCAAGCCAAACGCAGGATCGAATTGCAAATTGCATTACAAGCTTGGTGAATGAGTCTCATCCATCGTCTCGATTCACTGAGTCGCAAATTGGAAATCTACAGAACTTTCTTACGAGTTTAATTCATGCGGAGCTGTACAGCAATACTAGTATTGGAAGTGGCAAGGAG
The DNA here is from genome assembly GCA_025765595.1 of Obelidium mucronatum. Classification (NCBI taxonomy): domain Eukaryota; kingdom Fungi; phylum Chytridiomycota; class Chytridiomycetes; order Chytridiales; family Chytriomycetaceae; genus Obelidium; species Obelidium mucronatum. The sequence continues at coordinate 94,986 of JAIVFH010000039.1, forward strand.
AGAAATTCGAGTGCCCCAAATGATGAATGTTTTGAGGATAGTGTTGATGATGTTCGTGCCACTTTATCAGAATTTGCGATTGCCAAGTTGATGGAAGACATGACGGCCATGTTGGATGAGCGATTGAACCGCTACATTGGTCTGCATATTCACAGAGTTCGTCGAGCTTTAGTCAATGAGTCGCTGGATTGTGTAAGCGATGCTTTGCAGGAAGCAAGATTGGCAGTAGAGGCCGGTTGGGCCAAAAGAGTCGCTGAACAGGAGGAGTCAAATTTCCTGCGCCGACGAGTCATTCGAGACAGATTGGCTACCACCGAAAATGTTCTGCAGCACGAGAATGTACAACGGTACAGCAGCAGAAGTTCTGATGCCGTGAAGCCGTCAAATTCTTCCCTTCGTTCTGGAGAGTTACAAGGGTACACTGAAACTTCAAAAAAGGCTGTTCAAAATGAGAACCAAAGACAGAGTGTGGAGTCGATGCTGAGATATGTTGCGTCTGGGGACGAAAGTTATGGAGAGCCGATTGTTATTCAACGAGCGAGGAATGAGATACGGTGCGATGAGTCAGTAAGTCCGGCATCTACCATTCGAGCGGAATCGTTCAATTCCGTGAGACAGCGTTCGCGGGGGGTAGTGCAGAAGGACGCGTCGGAGAGGTTGAATGAAGCATTTGAGTCGGCGGCGCCAAGACGAGAGTGGGGTGGGTTGTTGTCAAGCAGAAAGTCGGGTAGTGCAGCAACGCTTGTCAATCGAACATCGTTCAATTCTTGAGAGAAGTAATGAGCAATAAAAGAAGGATGGGAAGTGTGTATTTACTTTTTTATTGATGTTGTAGGACTTTACAATTTGTGCGAGAAGTGAAAGATTTCTCACTTTGATCTCAGATTGCAGAAATAATCACAATAAAAATGTCAGCGATCGATTTAACGGCGCCCATAACGGCGGACGTAGCGGGGCCCAGGAGCGTCCGGAAGGCAGCGGGACAAACGCCGGCGCCGCAGCTCGCGCCGAAGCCGCAGGCGGCGGGCAACGTCCATTCGCACGCGTCGGCGAGCCACCGGCCGGCGTCGGCGCCCGCCGCCGCGCACTCGCCGACGGCGCCAAAGTCCGACGCTGCTGGCGCCGCCGACAGCGACGGCGACGGCGGGGCGGCCGCGCGCCTGGCGCCGCCGCCGGCGGCCAGCGGCGGACACCGCGCGTCCGTGGCGTCGGCGGCGGCGTCCGTGGCCGCGAGCAGCAGCAGCAGCGACGACGACTCGGCGTCGAACTCGACGGCCGCGTCGGCCGCGGCGTCCGTGTCGCTGGGCCGCTGCGTGACAGTTGAGCCGGCCTCGTGCGTGCGCCAACAACACCCACACTAACCGCGCTAAATCAATCAGGGCGCCTCGTCCATTCTGGCGTCGGGATCTGAGTTTATCCACTCGCGCATCGGCGTCACGCCAAAGCGGATGGCAAAACTGTTTCCGGAACTGGCCCAGGAAGGCGAAGCTGTGTTGTTTGGTAACATTCCTTTTGTTCGTGTTGTGTGTGTGTGTGTGTGTGTGTGTGTGTGTGTGTGTGTGTGTGTGTGTGTTGGGTGGGTGGGTGGCTGAAAGTCCCATCTTTTGAATGAAATAGTCTATAATTGCGCTCTCGAAAAGGATATCCTCTGGCAGGGAAAGCTATATTGCACTACAAACTACCTATGCTTCCACTCGGTTGTATTTGGAAAGACTGAAAAGTTGATCCTGAAGCTCAAGGATATCATTTCAATTGAAAAGAAAATGACGGCCGGTGTATTTCCGAACGCAATCAAAATGACTCTCCTGGACGGAAAGGTGAGGACTCTTTCACTCACTGAATGATGTGATTTTAAAGGTGTTGGGTGTTGTTATTCTTTGGTTTAGTACACATTCGCTTCTTTCTTGAAGCGAGACAGCTCCTATGCAGACATTTCGGCACAATGGAAGTCCGTCAGAGGAAGTCCAAAGGTGCTACTGGGAAGCTCATCTGGTGGAAAGTATAGTCGGCGGTCAGAAGTGCGACTTTTGAAGGGCAGTCTTGCTGCGGAACAGCCATATTCTTCAAGTAGTGATGATAATTGCGACACCGGTAGTCACTTGTTGCATTTTAAAGGTCCAGTCAGAAGTATGGGGGCTCTCTCTGATTCTTCGCGAAGTCTTGCAAATCATGTGGAAATAGCTTCTGCAATTGATTCACTTCCCAGGTAGGATTTTGAGACCCTTCTGATCCCAACTTATCATTTGTTTTTTATCAATGCAGGCGGCCTCGTTCAACCACAGCGCCCTTTGATCCACCCCGGCCAAATAACACAGTTGAGACGAAATCAACGCAACGGCAGCGGGCCGCAAGCCACCTTATTTCTAACAGTGCTAGCGACTCGCCGCTTCTATCGAATGATCGAGAGCGAATGTTTTCGACAGCGCCAACGAATTTTTCGGACAGTAATTCCTTGCCAATCAACGCCAGTTCTTCTGGACAAATATTTCCAGGAACCACACAAAGCTCATCACCGCCCAACTCAATATTCAGCTCATTTCAGCCTAGTGCTTCAGTCCCACCCCAATCTTCCATTCCTTGCACCAGTGCTTCTCCATCTTACCAGCTACACCACCCTCATCACCATACACACATCTTAAAAAAGCCTTGCCTCGTCAATTCCAATAGCAACCAACATCATCAAAGTGGGGGGTCGTCATCACCATTTGTACATAGCTTTGATGTCTTGAATTCGACTGTCTCTCCTCCTCCGGGAATGTCCCTTCTGTACGACCCAACCCGAGGCATTGTCTCCAAGGCTACTAACGTTGAAGTTGAAAAACTAAAGAAAGTGTTGAGTTCGGGTTCTGGTGGGTCTACGAATAGCCGCAAAGGACCTGTTGATTCTGTTGAAGATTATGGAAATGAATCTGCTGCTGATTCTCGCGCGGCAAGTGGTCAGTTTGGTGGTGATGGTGGTGGTGGGGGGTCCCAGGGCGAAAACAATCGAGGCAAGGGCAAACTTGGCGGCAACTTAAACAACAGCGGCGAAGACGGAGACAGAGATGACAGTAAAGCCACCGGTTTGGAAGAAGATGATAAAAAAGTCACTGTGGGAAAGTGCCCCTGCGAAAAACATGATGGTCATTTGTTGGTGAATGAAGTGCTCCCCCATAAGTTGAGGGCTCTTGTTGAAAATGTATTGAAAGAGGAAGGAAGTCGCATTCTTCAGGATGCATACAATGCGTGTGGATCTGATGGCTACGTTTTTTGGCGATGGACTGTGGGGCAAGATGGGAAGTGGGTTTCTAGAGTTGTGGAATATACAGCAAGGTTTGCAGGATTTATGAGTAACTGTCCAAATATTTTTTGGTTTTTTTTTTGGGTCAAATATGCTAAATAATCTCTCCAATTAGATGCGGAACCAATTCTTTGCAAGGAAACTCAAGAAGTCCTTGAGTCAAATGAAGAGTTGAGTTTTGTCATTTACGACTGGCTGCTTTTTAAACGGGTGGTTTTTTTTCCACAGATGCGTTGTCTTCCAGTTGAACGTTGAGTCGGCCCAGAAATTTGATATTGGTGGGATCCATACCAGTGTCTCCTTTACAAGTCGAATTTGCTTGACATATGAAGGACCACAGAAACTACGTATCAAAGTACACTCTCGAACAAATGGAATTAATAACCCTGGTAACTAAGTGCTCTGATGAAAGCCGCCTGGATTTCAGTTTAATTTCTCTTAATATTAGACGTAGAGAAAGCGATTGTAGCTCGTAACCATAACTTCTGTAACAGTCTCCTCAGATCTTTGAAGGGGGCAGATACACGAAGTAGCCCAACTCCACAACAAACTGGAGCAAATGCCACACCACCACCAGGAATACATCCACACACACCGTCTCCTGACCTCGTAGTGCCTCCTGGGAAGCGAACATCTTCTCTCCAATCAAAACCACCGCCGCCGCAATCTGATTCCTCCTCGTCTTTCTTGACATCTGTAGATTTCTGGAAGTCGCTTGTGGATAACGTTGTTATTGTGCCCGCTATTTCCGCGGGAAAAGCGCTTGGCGTGTTGGTTCCAATTGAAGCCACAGTACCAACCGAATCATCGGCGACTTTGGGAACCGCAGTTCAACCTCCACTACCGTCCAAGAAACACGGGAAAAAGAAACGCCAACAGAGTCACACGGATGCGAAAACTGCACAGCCATCATCGGGGCCTGCACCTACAGATGGTAACAGCAGCAGCCTTGGAGCAAGTAGACTAAGTCTTTTACGATCAGCTAGTACAAACACAAAAATTCTCGGTTTGGCAATGTTGGCTGTTGTTTTTGGTCTTGGATTGACTGTTTTGAATGTGGTTTGGATGGCAGAATTGAGTGATCGGTTAGAACGAACTCTGGATGCAGTTAAAGTTGCAAGAGAAAGGAATTTGTCTTTAAAACGTGGTGGTGGTGGTGGTGGTGGTAAAATTGTTGTAAATGAAGGGGGTGGGACGATTCCTGTTGCAGTTGAGAGTTTGGAAGAAATGAAGGGCCGACTCTTGGATCATTCGCAACACTTGATTTCATCGCTTCCGTCCGCACTGGCCAAGAGTTTGGAGAGTGTTGATGGGTTGCAAACCAAGTTGAGGGAGTTGCGAGAAGAGTTGTTGAGGGAACCAATTGTGGGAGTCCCAGTGCTGGTAACAAATGGGGGCAAGTCTCTATCTAATGAAGGTGGGGATCGCTAATGAGCTTTAGAAGTGCTTAAGGAAGACAGTAACAAATACAATGAAGCTCTTATTTTTGTTTGTATATGATTTCAATTCTTAACACCCTCAGGCAACGCACAAGCAAAGCAAAGGACTTGATGTCGGAAAAATCCCCACCTGCTCCGAAAACAAGTGAGCATCGTAGGAGAGGCAGTGGCCGTAATAGGGGCGCTACTGGTAGTTACCCACAAAGTTGGGTGGCCCTAGCAGCCATGGTTGTATTATTGGTAAACAGCCAGTCGATCCTGCTCAAACGCGCCAACTCTAAATCAATTCAACATTTTTTTCTACAGCAAGCGCTATTTGCAGTCTACATATTCAGGCAATATGCGTTTCCAAGTCCAAGTGAAAGATACCTCATCTTAAACGCCACATTATACACTCTTGACCCTACGTCACCAGATGGCGCTGACGCCTTTGTTGTCGACGCACAAGGACGCTTTGAAGTCATTGGCTCAACTCCAACTCTCTCAGCAAAGTATTGGAACTTGAAACAATACAATGCACACCGCAAGCTGATTATTCCCGGGCTTGTGGACTCGCATGCGCATTTATTGCATGCTGGAGTCAGATCCATGCAAGCAAACTTGGCCAAATCGAAATCTGTTAAAGATGTGGTTTCGAGGCTTGTGAGGTTTTTGAACGCGAATCCGGAATTCTCGGATGGCGGATCGTCGTCTGGTAAATGGCTTCAAGGACATGGTTGGGATCAAACTTTGTGGCCAGGGTCTTCGTTTCCTACTGCGGTGAGAATAGTGTTGGTTAACCTCTAGCAAAGGCATCAACTCTAAGACATAAGTTTTTATTTTGTTCTCAACAAAAAAAAAAAAAAAAAAAAAACAGGCGGATCTGGATGCGCATCCGCGACTGAAGAATATACCCATTGCCCTTGTTCGTATTGATGGACATGCAATGTGGTGCAACTCGCTGGCATTAGCGCTATCCTCAATCCCACGCGATCCAAACGTTCCTATTCCTGGAGGGGAAGTAATTCGCGATCCTGAAACAGGTCTACCCACTGGCGTTTTAATTGATAATGCAATGGCATTCGTTTCAAACGCGATTCCTCCTCTTGATTTGGCAACGAAAAGAAAGGGTGTTCAGATTGCATCAAAGTTGATGCTTGAGAAGGGTTTGACTGGTTTGCATGATGCTGGCGTTTCGATAGATGATATATCGTTGTTCAAAAGGTTTGCTTTTTTTTTTTTTTTTTTTTTTTGAAAGTGTTCTTTAAACACCCACACAACAGTATGATTGACGATGGCCAATTTTTTATCCGTAACTGTGTGTATTTGATTTTTGTCTCCTTCCCGTTAAGAGCTCTAAAAAAAGCCATTCATTTCGTAGACGCGATGATTCTATGCGACCTTGTTTGCGAGTCGCTACCTCAAAAAATTGAAGATGGCTACAAGAATGGTTTGCTAACAGTCAAATCTGTGAAACTTGTCATGGATGGGGCGTTAGGATCTTGGGGTGCTGCAATGATTGATCCATATTCCGATGCACCGACAAAACGTGGAATTCTCAAGATTCCAGAGCAAAACGTACTAGGCCTTATTAAATCCGTGATATCTCAAAGTTATCAAGTAAACGTTCACTGTATTGGAGACTTAGCAAATAAGCTCGCCCTAGATGCATTCGAGTCAATTTCAAACTCGAGAAACGACGGCGGAAAATGGATGAAGAGTCTCCGTAATCGAATTGAACACTCGCAAATTATGGTGAACATACTTTTATTATTATTATGTAAATGTGGATTTAAGCTAAGGCATTTAATATAGCGAGTCTCTGACATCAAGCGCTTTGGTTCTCTGGGGGTAATTCCTTCTGTTCAGCCAACCCATGGTATTTACTTTCAACCTTTAAATTTTCCTATTCCGCCCACCCCCTACTTACTTTTGGTTCGACCTAGCAACTTCCGATATGTCCTATGCTGAAAGTCGACTGGGAAAATCCCGTTTGGCTGGTTCGTACATTTGGAAGTCTTTTCTTCAAGATTTGCCACATTTGCCTCTTGGAAGTGATTTCCCAGTGGAAAACCTTGATCCTATGAAGGGGATATATGCAGCAACAACTCGAAAATGGGAGAACGGCTCATCGGTATGTTTCTTGGGAGAAATTACAATTCAATGGGGGAACTTATCTTCAATGAAACTCAGCCTGCTGGTGAAGACCAAGGTTGGTATCCACATGAACGATTAACAAGATTGGAGGCTTTGAAAGGATTTACTATCAGTGCTGCTTACGCGGCATTTCAAGAAGATGTTTTGGGGAGTATCAGTGCTGGAAAATGGGCAGATTTCGTTGTTTATGAGGACGATTGGATAAAGGAAGAAGAGGATGGGGGACATGTTGGCGAGTTGGATTTGTTAGCGGTGAGCCCAACAGTCACAGTTGTTGGTGGTGTACCACGCTTTGGTAAACTACTTAAATTCCAAAGGGGATGAAAAAAAACCACCGGCATACGAAGGATGAATGTTTCTAGAACACATCTCGTTTGAGACTTTGGTGTGAGATAAATAAATCATAATTGAAGTGAAAGGGGAACGGTTTTTGCTATTCATGTTCTATTATTTTTTTTACGATCGCAACGTTTCTTTCAACAAAACGATCTCCGCCAAATTTCGGGCATGCCGCGCTTCCACGGCCTCAACCAAGGGAACACAAAGTTTATCGAGCACCGACGTCATATTTCGCAGATACACTCCGCTGTAGTGGGACGTTTCTAACGACTGCATCCCCTTCAATTTGTCTTGCTCCTCTTTCTTGGAGCTGTTGCTGCTGCCTCCAGATATCGCCTTGTTGAAGAACTCGTTTTCCTCTTGCAAGAATATAGCCGGGATTCGATAGAGTTGCTGCAGAGATTCGGGCGTGATTCCTTTGTCGCTTCGGCCAATGAATACTGGCACTTCCTGCCGCCTACCATGCCAAAAAAAAAAGAAAGTGATTTGTTCAGACTTCAGAGAGCACTCAGGAAATCATGGATGGGGGGGGGGGGGGGGGGGGGGGGGGGGGGGGATACTCAATACTCACACCAAGTCCCCACCGTCAGCAACGCTTCGGAACGCAATCAGCTGGCACTTTTGAACACCATTGAAATCGTTAAACACGCTCAGAATCAGACCAATGAATGATTCGCTGAGCATTTGCTGGTCCCGTTGGCATCGCAAGTCCACGTGTGAAGGAAGAACCGTAATGTGGGGGTGCGAATGCGCTGGAAAGTCGTTACTATCGTGAGAAAAGAGGCTTCTCGCGCAGCAAACCGCAATCGTCACGATCCACCACAATTCCAACAAGAATAATATTCACGCAACTAAATAGCACCAACGCTACGCATTTCCCAAATTGCACATAAACTTACCCCATCCAATAACAGCCGTTTCTGTAGCTTCGGCATAGCTAATGGCCTCGCTCAATTGTTCGCTGGATATCTCCTGCAAGTGGCAACCAATTTAATCCCACAGCCACCACTCACGACCCCCAAGAATGCCAATTACCACACGATCCTTGCGCTTGTCTTTTCGTTGGCAGAATAGGCAGTGCGTGACTGTCACGACCTGCCCGTCGCCGGATGTAGTCCCCATCAACATGGCAAGTGTCTCTTCCTTCTCTGCAAGACACGTGCGCTTAAGGATTCAGTCCATCAGCGCAGGCATTGCTTGCGATATACCTGTTGCGAGAGCATACGTGCTTAGTGCCAGGTACACGTCAGCGGCCACCACAACTTGGCTCATGTTTTTTCACGACTATTTTTATTGCCAACGATGGGGGCATAGATTCAACATAGATTGTCATCATTCCTCGCGGGCATAAAGCGCCACAAGGCCATCAAAGGACGATACATAGACTGGCACAACTCCCTCCAACAATCCCTTGGGGATCGTTTCCCACACACCCTTTGAGCCCACAGCCAGAACAATCGCCTTGGCACCCCCTTCCACTGCTTTCAGAATTCTCTCCACAAGATCCCCTTTCACGCCAACCATGCGCCCCGTCAGCTTTAGTGCCACCAACAGCGCCGTGCGTTCAGGCAGCTTGAGCCCAAGACAATCACTCACGTAGGCAAATGCCGTTGCTGCGAGCAAAACCCCATCTCTCGATGACAAGCTGCTGCTGACATCTACTAACACTTTCCCGCCGCCACCGCGTGCCTCAATGACATCTGGTCGCGTCTGCTTCATCCAGCTCTTGGCGAACCCAACTCCCATTTCTACTTCCATGCACTCAGGATGATTCGATACCACCGCTCCAAGAGGACCTTCGCTCTCCAGTACATCCACGCTCTCCAATCCGAACTCACTCACCCACACACAGCTCCCCCAGCCTCCTCCCACAACTCCATTTTCCCATACGCCTTCATCCACTTCCGTTTGCACGCTTTCGCCATTCAGCAAACCAATCACGTTTTCGGAATCAACCAAAAGTGTGTCAACATCGTGGACCAGCAGTCTAGCGCAGCACTCCTCCACAACTTTGACAACACTCCGCTCCATTTCAACGTATCCAATCGCACCTCCGTGCGCACTCACCCTCTCCACAGCGCCTCGCGTCCAGAGTACACGGCCTACACATCCCAAATCTTCCAAAACCTTTGGCAACACAACAGCCCAAGCAACATGAACAACTTCTTCCAGAGTAGGCGCTGGCACCCGAATCGCATGTATTTTGGTGAGAGCGGTGAAGGAAGCAGGGAGCCAGGTTCCATCCGCAATAGTGAGAACAAACAACGTATTGTACAAATCAATGTTGATGTTGAGGCTCGGATCATGGAAGTTGTGGGTTGGAGACGAGAGAATTTGCAGGACCGTTTCCGCAATGGCAGCTTCAGGATCAATCTTATCGACTGCACAGCTTTTGTGAGAAAAGAAGGTACCAATCATGTCACTTACAGTTGTCAAAGAGCACCATAGTCCCCATTCGGTCTTCTCCACATGCAGCAATCTTGGCAAACACACTGCTGCGCTTCTTGTCGCCGATTATTTCTTCTGGTTCCGCAATCACACTCAAATCAATTCGGTATGGCTCCAAATCCAGAGCATCAGCAAGGATTCTTGTTACAGTGGTTCGACCGCTGCCTTGGGGTCCCCTCAAGAGAATTACCTTGCCATTGGCACTGAATTGAATGGGGTTGTTTGACACATACTCGAGAGTACGGGCACCGTGGGCTATATACCAAAGAAAGAAGAAGTCAGTTTAGGCACACAAAAAATTTCCCATCAACATACGGGATGGGCTAGAAAGTAGAATAGATCGTCTGTTGCTATGGCTCAACGAACTGAAGAAACAAGACGCAACAAATGACGACAACTGTTCTTTGACGGTCTGGGATCCATAGAACAACTCGTTCCAACGAGTGCTGAACTCGTTGAATTTGGAACGGTAGTTTGACTGCGGAAATTCCATCTGAGCATCATCCGAAAACTAGCGAAAACCCTGTTACACCAAAGCCCAGACAGCTTTCAGAGACTTACTTCGTCGCGGACTTCATTGCCTTCCATTTGATATTCAAGATCCTCTGCGTCAATCGCCTGCGTAGTCACAATCTCCTCTGTGTCGTACATGTCGACCAAGTCGTCGGCAACGGGAGCAAATGCTTCTCCATCGCTTGCATCACGCGTAACGATGGTAACGGACTTGTCGCCCGTTGCCCGCACAGGCTGCTGCGGAGAAAGAGCGACATAGATGTCCCGACCTTCAAGCTCAGTATGACTGAAGCCAACGGCCTTCTCGGCTGCCTCAACACTGAAAAAGTCAATGTACCCGAATCCCTTTGGCGCGCCATCTTGCCCTGTGATGATGCGAACGGACTGAATCTCTCCACAGCTGGAAAAGTAATCCGCAACACTTTCGGCAGTGGCAGACGATCCGAGATTTCCGATAAAAACTGAGCAAATTCTCAGCGCCAGACACACAACGAAATTTCTCAATTCGCCACTTACCAGTCTTCGCCAATGGTTGAATCGAAATCGCAGGCAACGATACTGGAAACAATAGTCAAAACACACAATAAAATATTTTTAACAAGCGGATCATTACCTGGGCCTTCTCGTGGGGCATCGACAACAACAAACTCGTCTACAGCATTTTCTGCTGCTTCACTGTCGACGTTCAATTCACGCTCTTCAACAACAATGAATTCCTCCACAATATCGTCGATAGCCGCTGCATCTGTCGCTTGCTCTTCCTCACTTGACTTGATCACTCCATCGGAAAGCCGGGCGTCTTTCTTGCCCCCAGCCGCAGCAACTTGGCTTGGAGAGAATTCAAACACAGTTTCTTCTACAACCACAACAGTGGTTATTTCGACGACTCCTTCTTCCTGCTGGTATGCCGACAAAGGTCCAATAGATCGTGGCTCAACGCCAGTCTCTTCCACGACTGCTTCATTCATATCCAAAAGTGTATGCGTCTCTATGACGGTTGTCTCTTCGCATACAATTTCGGATACCGTCGCATCAACCGGCACTGGAAGCTCGCCAACCGAAACAGCCACAGTTTTCACTGTAACTTCTTCAATCACAGTGTGTTTTGCAGTATTATTCAGTTCCTCAGTAAGAATTTCGGTCGGCTCGGGTGCCTTTCTCGTCAGACCATCCTTCCCCCCTTCTTCATCAGAATACAAGAGCTCTTTCGCGGTCAACGAATAGGCTTCGTCAATGACAAGTTCCGCCGGACTGGTTTTTGGTTCAACAACAGCGATCTCAGCCTCCTCAACATTTGTTACATCGATAGTTTCGACGGTCTCTTCCACAATACTTGTGACGCCATCGAAAGATTCGGTTGCACAAACGGTCGTTGTGACTGTAGTTTCCTCAATGATCACAGTGGTGACTCCAGCACCTACCTGCAGAGGCAGTTCAGAAACAATTTCTGTTCCACAGAAAACAGTTTCTTCGACGACTTCCGAAAAAGGAGTTGAATTGCGTGCTTTGCCGACAATCACCTCTTCTACTATCGTTTCCACGGTTTCCAATGTTGTTCCGTCATGCATGCCTACCACTTCGACCACTACCACTTCTTCTTCCTGGATTTCTCGAACATTCGTTTCAACAAAACTGACAGGCACCGCATGAAGAACTTCGACCGTCTCCACCGTCGTAATAGTTTCAACCAACGCCTCCTTCTGCCCATTCCGTAAAATTAATGGAGTATCTTCAACAACTTCGACGATTTCTACTTCCTCCACAATCACCTCCCGAGTGGACGCATCGACCGCGATAGGAAGGTTTGTCACAATTTCGGATGTTGTCACTTCCTCCACAATCACCTCCCGAGTAGACGCATCGACCGCGATAGGAAGGTTTGTCACAATTTCGGATGTTGTCACTTCCTCCACAATCACCTCCCGAGTAGACGCATCGACCGCGATAGGAAGGTTTGTCACAATTTCGGATGTTGTGACTTCCTCCACAATCACCTCCCGAGTGGAAGTGCCAACTGCAACTGGAAGCTTTACTCCGGTATTTTCCTCTGCTATTGCCTCGCGAGCGGCAACAGCATCGAGGCTAATCGAGCCTCCATCTGAAGTAACAGCAGACACTTGAATTTCGCGACTGGCCAAAATCGAATCTTTGGCTGTTGCTGTATGAATGTCAACTGTTTCAACCACTTCAACGATTTCCTCAATAACTTCTCCTTCAACGCATCCAGTAACGACGCTGGAGGTCTCAATGATGGAAATTTCTTCGATAACAATTTCCACTGCACCTGCTGTTGCAGCCGCTAGGATATCTGCCGGTAGCTCCGAAACCAAGAGTGTAACAGTTTTCTCCACAGTAACAATTTCTTCAGTCGTAGTAGTGGCATCAAATGGTCCATCATAACTTTCAGGCAGATCTTCAATAATTTCTTCAATTGATGTTGTTGTAACACTGCTCAGGACTGAAGATTTTTCAATATTAGTCCAACTGCGGCCAAGAATCTAAAACCTAATACCTTTGGGCTCTTTTGGCGCGTTCTGTAAGTTTCTAGCATGGTGGGTATTATTTCTCGCAAGTGCTTTATCAACAGCAATTCGGCACGACACATCTTCAAAGGCAAACGTAAAGGTCAGAAGACTATCAAAAGCCAAACATTAATTATCGCTTAAACAATATTGATAGAATAACAAAGAGACTGACGTTCTGTTATTTTCAATAGCGGCGGCGATAGCTTGCTCCACCGACAAGCTAGCGAATGGCAAGCATCCAAGCCGTAGCGATGTCAACGTAGTATTTAACGAAATTACTTGAGCAAAAGACTCCAATACAGTGTTCGTGAGATTGTTTCCTTCTAGGTTAACAGCCACCAAGACAGCATCAGTCTCCAACAACTAAATTGGTACCGTTATTACAACATCCATCCACCGTGAATAAACAAGCTTATACCTTCGCAAGGGCAAGAGCGACAGCCTCCGTGATTTCCGTCCCAGACAAGTCCAACGTTTTGAGAAAGGTATTTCCAGCCAATGCTTCAACCAAGAGCAACCCTTGTTCGCGGACCAGTCTAGAATTGTCTTTCAAATTCAAACTGACAATTTCGGAACTATTGTTGACCAGCGCCACAATAATAGCGTCAACAGCAGCAGGTTGACCTTGCTTGGCAGACGCCACATTGCAAGCAGACTTCTCTGCCACCATCGCCATATCCTCAGGAACATCCAGCAATTCTATAGACTCAACAGTTACAACTTCTTCGACGGTAGTTGTGGTTTCATAGGGGCCGTTGTAGTCTGCAGGAAGGTCCTCATAGAAAACTTCGACAACGGTGGTGGTAGTAGTTTCAATAACTTCATCTGCTTCTGGAGCATTCTGCAATTCGTGAGCTGGCTCTGTTGGGTTAGGGACGTTCATTGAGCGCTGCTATTCTACAACCAACCAGGAACAAGGGTCTCTTCATTGGCCTCGGAAGCTGCTGGAACATTCCCCGATGACAGGGATGGAGTTTCTTGGTCGGACATAGAGCAAAGGGGGTTCTTCTGAACTAAATATTGGTGTGGCAATTGCAACAGTAGATTCGTGGAAAAATTGCGTCTGGAGATGGAGTGATTAAATGGCGTAAATAATACACCGTTATTCTCTCAAAATCAGCGATACAATGGCGTCTTCCATCTAGTGAAATAAAGCAGATGAACCTTAGGGGAGGTGAGTTTCGAGAATGCATTCTAGCATGGTCTCTTGATCGTGAAAAGTATTGTTGGAACAACCGGAGGCAAGGAACAATGGCTACTTGCTCTAAGGTGTGAAAAGGTCCATTCTTTCTCAATTCATTCACCGAGAAAATAGCGGATCAGGTAACGGACGGTTGCAATGTGATTGGCTAAAAAACTTCCGCCCAAAAAAGGTGGGATATCCCATAAAAAGACAAGAATAATGCCCTAACAAACCCTCGCGAACTCTGCACCAGACAGAGTCGCTGAATATAGCGTGGCTGGTTTGGTCAGATAACTCCGGGAAAACTCGGATAGCTCTTATCAGACGAATGACTCACATGTGCAGCTAAAATTTCCGAATTTGTTCTTTTCACTTTTACAAAAAATCAAACATGGCTGGTGAGTCGTCAATATTCTCTCATCGCTTGTTCGACGCGGCTATAGTAGCTGGAGCTTTTGTGGATAACAAGTTGCGTGTGATCTTGTGGAAAATGGCTGGGGCAGTTGACGACGGACAGCTATTACAAATAGTGTGCAGAATGGCCGGCATATCGAGGATACATCGCAGGAGCGATCTGACTGCAATCTCTCATGGGAGGTCGTTCGTATTGCTGTCCGCGAGCTTTGGGGGATTACTGCACGCTCTTTCACTTTTTCTTTTTTTTTTAGTCCGTTGACGTTTTTATTATCTCTGTTTGTAGGTGACGCTGTTAACGGTGCTAAACTCTTCAAGACTCGTTGTGCCCAATGCCACGTTGTCGAAGCTGTAAGTAATCTCATCCTACTTGCTGGGACGGATGATCGTCTGGTGGATTGTTAAAATAGTGATCCAAAGTCAGATGCTGATAGGGTGGTGGATAGTTAGATTGGAGGCATCTGGTATGGATTGCTTTCGATGTTGATATTGGATGTTGATGCTAGCTAGTGTTGATGTGAAAGGGCCTGGGAACCACGTGTTCTTTTTCGCTGGCCTTTCGCTAACTTTTATGAATAGGGTGCCCCACACAAAGTTGGACCAAACTTGAACGGTCTTTTTGGAAGAAAGTCCGGATCTGCCTCAGGTTACGCATACTCTGACGCTATGAAGGCCAAGCAGGTTACCTGGACCGATGACCAGATGTTTGTCTACCTTGAGAACCCAAAGAAGTTTGTTCCAGGCACTAAGATGGTCTTTGCTGGATTCAAGAAGGAGTCTGACAGAAATGACATCATTGCCTACTTGAAGAATGCCACCAAGTAATTGGGATCTTCTGCAACGACAACCTATTTAAGGTCTTGTTTGTTCTTTGTTTCTGGCTTCTCTGAATTCAGAGTGATGTAGGAGAGGGAAGAGATTGGGAGAGCTAGACTGAAAATAAACTTCCAATTCATAACATCTGTGTTTTGATATTTAACTTTTGAAGTGGATGATGCAAACAAAACATATTCCAGAAGCCCGGTAGATATCTAGATCATTGTCTAGACTTCCTTCTTTTTGTATCATCTCACTTTTTGTTTGGTGGCAAATTGCAATCCAAAAGGAACCCACATCATTGCAGCTGTCATGTTAAAAGATCGTAACGCTTGGCCAAGACGTACCACCCAACCTTGGCGTCAGAAGCACGGGTCTCCAAACCTTCGCCCTGCCTGTTGCCCCTGAAGAATTCGAAACAAAGACCAAACCAGCTGTCAAATTCCCCAACGGTAAACAAAACCCACCAAGCATATGATACACAAACACTAAAATCCAACAAGCCCTCCCTACAGGACCTCTGCAAGAAGACAACTCTGGCCAGAGAACAATTCCCAAAAGCTGTGCAACCACACCTCGACACCAACGCTGCACTCTCCAAATCTGACCACCCAGACGACTTTATCACAATTGATCTAATCAACGGGGCCGAACCAACCTATATCAAGCAGTACCGCCTGCCATTCAAGAAACACGCAATTGCCACGGAGCAAGTATCATGCTGGCTAAAAGATGGAATAGCATCGTTAGCCCCTGGCACGAGCACAACAGTCCGCTCATCTGCCCACCACACATAGTGAATGGCAAACTAACTAAGTACCGAGTATGCATCAAAATACAAGCAGTGAAGAAAATCACAAAAGACTACAAACAAATCAACCAAGGCACCTGCGACGTCCCAGAAGAAGTCACGGATTCCAACCTGTTCTCTACCATGGACCTCGACAGAGCCTACCACCAATACATCCTTGCCCCAGAACCTATACCAACTAGACAAAAACGGCTCCAGGAAATACATCCAGTTTGTGGCAAAGTTGTTTTCACTTCACCAAAGAAACTACTCCACCACACACAAAGATGAATGGAATTTATTGGTGGCCATGTTTGCTGATCCAAGGTTTTTGGTTTGGCGTTCCAAGCTTCCATGGTTTGGTTGTTGTTCTTCCGTAAATTTGGGTTGGTCATGTTGGTGTTGATGGTATTTGTGGAATTTGCTGATGATAGTGGTGTTTTGGAAGTGGGAGTGTGGTATCCACTTGTTGTATGAGTCATCAAAGTTTTTCCATGAGACTAGGTATTCTTTTTCCTGGGTAGGGCTTGTCCTGAAGGCGTGAATTTTGGAGACTTTGGCTGTGGGAAGGAATGTAGTGTGTGTGCTGAGATTAGTTTTAGTTGATGTGGTGCGTAGTTGCGGCTGAGGTGATCCGTCGGCGTCCACCAGGCGGTAGGTGGCGTTCTTGATTACTCTGTATGGTCCTTTGTCATGCGGCTCAGTTTTGCTTTTGCAAACGGCTGGTTTGCCATCATGTAGGAGTTCAGAGGGAATAGTTTGTCCGTGACGTTGAACTTCCTGTTGAATTCTCTTGCATGATGGATTGGTAGCAGCAGGTTGTGGCCGCAATTTCCTGGTAGACAGGGTAGTGCATGTGGTTGCAGCTGAAGTTCTTCAAGTGGCAGGTTTCTTTGTTTGTCAAAGGAGTAGTCAGTGAATGTGTTCACGGTTCTGGCAAACATTAGGCTGAAAGTGTGGTGCAGTTGGCAAGTCCAGGTTTTAAGAATCTGTAGGTGCCGGATTCAATCCCTGGTTATGCTCTTTTTTTTTTTTTTTTTTTTTTTTTTTTTTTTTTTTTTTTTTTGGAAAAAAACACATTTTTAATCACTTGAAAAAACAGATAGATATTTGTCTGATTGCTGGGCCAGGATAGTTATGATGCAGCATTGGGGGTGGGGGATTTTACTTTGAAACATTTTGTCAAGTAGTGCACTTACATGGCAATTTTTTTTTGTTTTTTGTGACAAAATTCTGATCTAGCCTGCCACTCAACTGCCCAAACTTCTCTCTGGCACAGTATCATGGACATTATAGACATTTCTGGTAAAAAGAAGCATGGCATAAATGACACTGCCTAACCAAAAGGTTAGGTAAAACACATATATCTGCAAGACTGTCTGAGGCTACTGGAGAGCAAAGTGCCCAGGATATTCTTGAGATTGCAATGAAAGATGAATAGGAATCTAGGGAGAAATCAAAGATATATTTTGGGATGGTCAAGATGGTGGGAAGTGCTTTTGGGATTCAAATGGGCGAAAACATGAAGTTGTTCAAAGTGCGCAAAAGGCAATGAATTTATAGCTGGGTTTAACTGAGAGAAGCAAAATGCCATCCATATTGAACACTGGAATTAGAGTGTTGGATTCATTGAGAAAGACTGTAAATGATGGAGTTTTATGGGAAGAATTTAACAAGTTGGAAAACAGTAAAAGGGAGAAGTGGGAAGGAGTTAGAGTTTTTAGTTGCAAGTGGCATAGTGGCATGGTATCACTTAGTATGTATTAGTTTGATGAAACTGTAAAGAGAATAGAAGGCTGGAATACAAACTTGCCTGTGATGAACTGGGATGCAGCAGTGGAAATTTGCAAAAAGAGAGCCTTTTCTGTACAATAGAATGAAATGGAACATGAGGAGCAAGTGGGGTTAAGGAATGAGAGTGTGCAAGGGAGTGAAAATGAGAGTGTGGAAGGGAGTGAAAATGAGGTAGAGTTTAAAAGTATAACCACCTGAAATGAAGCTAATATTGTACTATTTGCAATATAAAGCACACATTCTTTCAATTGGAAGCAGCACCATTGAAATGTCTCAATCTTCTTTCCTCAAAAGAAAAGCACCTGGCTCCTTCCAGGCAAACAAGTATGCCAAAGTTAAGGAAGCCCAGAAACTACTTTCATTGTCTAGACTTTCCCTGGAACAGTTGCCAATGGAGAAACTCTTTGATCCTGCCACAAAACTCAACTTTGCCACAATATCTTCCTTTGTTGAGCAAGAAGTAAACCCTGCCAACCTGTTGGAAGACATTGATTACAAGCTCACACAAAAGGGAACTCTTGCCAATGGATTCAATCTTCTCAAGTGCAAGTCTTCTGCATTCACTTCCATTGTCCTCAATCAAGGGAAAATTGTCAATATGCTTGATGGCCAGTCCTTCTCCAAATTGCTATGCTTTCAACAACTACAGCAACCCACTGGGGAGGACTCTATGATCTTCTGAAGGAGTATGAACCTGTTCACGACTTTGTAAACAAACATAATACTCCATTGGCTGTTTGATATGGACTGAAACAATCCAGACAAGGGGATCCTGATGATTTCGACATCAACGGGGGCTCCACAATTGATGCTGAAATTGCAGCCCACCTTGGAAAGATTAAACGTTCGAAGGCAGCACATGGTGCAAAACCTGCCAAGCAAAAAAACACAGCCTATAATGCTGCCGAATTTAACAGCCTGAGACCTGTGTTTCAGTAAGTTGACAATACTTGATACCAATCTAAAGACAATTAATCTTACTTTCCCAGCACACCAACCACCCAGAGAATTGTTCTTCCAAAGCCCCATGGAGGGCTTCAGAATCAGTCTAAACCTTAGGTTTCTTTGAGCAAGCCACCAATTATGTTCAACGTCAGCCAAGATTCTTTTTAACATCGATCCCTTCGCCATGCTCAAAAATTCCAAAATTTCAGTAACATTCAATTTATTGTTTAAGCAATTTCTGTGGTCAGCATATTTTACAGAGGTTTTAGCGCGGCGTGAGCGTAGCAAGCCGCCTCTTGTTATTAGCCTGGCTGATTTTTTTTCGAAAACCAGAATGCAGATTCGGCATATTTAGTTCCCAACCAGTCAATCGGCATCACTATAACCAAGCGGAACCTATTGAAGACAGTTAGAATGAGTAATTAGATCTGTTGAACACCAAAAATAAGGCCGCCCAGACGTAATTCTTGTTCAGATACGTCTGTTGCAAAAAAAAGCTTAGAATGGCCAGCGCCGTAAAAGAAAGCATTACCTGGCCCACACAATGTTGTTTGAGTCACTCTCTTGAGCAGCAATTAGGCTGCAATTTCCATGCTGCACTGCAGTTTTGAGGGTGCATTGGGCTTGAAAAGTTACCCTGTGTTCCTTGGACGGCGGCCGTATAAATATACGCGCTCTTCTTTCTGATTGTGCTCTTGCTGGGCTTTTGACGAGACGCACTGCGGTGTTCGGCCTTTGTCATTAATATTGAAGTTATTTTTTGGGATGCTAAAGGCACATGAAGAAACATGTCATTAACGCCAACATAAATCCAAAAAAGGCAATGTAAACGGGCCGCAGACGCATCGTGTTGATTTGCCGGATACTGAATGCCAGTGATCATAGGTGACATTGGAAATATTTGGGTAGTTAAAAATTCTAGCATTTCAAACACACAAACACACACATAGACATTGTGTATGGTTTAGCCATACCTTTTTTTTATTTTATGAATGAAAAAATTAAACTAAATTATTCCAAATCAGAATCACCAGTGTCCTCAAAAAGGCACTTTGTCTTAGGGGTTGGAGGTGTTGTCAAAAGAGAAGCAGAGGGAACACCATCTGGTGGGTATCCAGAATCCTCCAAGCTAGCTTTACTTGTAGCTAAAACTGAGAAGGACATCACTTCCGCCTTCAATATTCTTGAACAAAACATATTTCACCAGAATGTTCACCACCAAAACCTCCATCTCTACCTTCATGAGGCTCCAAATGACAACATCAAAATTCAGCAAGTGTTCCATTTTCTTTTCAAAGATGAAGGCAATGTTCTCATTTACTGTCCGACAAGAAGTGAGACAGAGTCGTTGGCTAAACGGCTCCAGAGCAAAGGCAAAATTGCGGATTTTGTCCACGCCGGTCTCTCATATGAGGAACAATCTACTTAAGTTCAAAAATTTCTTGGAGAACTTCTTGCTGGAGAACCGCGTTGAATACTCCTCTCCACAGTTGTTTCAAATATGGGTCTGGATAAAAAAGACCCGTCCGTTGTCTACCATAATGGACTTCCAAGGTCGATGGAAGAATACACATTGCAATTCAGTCTGTCGGCTTTTCTGGATTCCATCCGATTATTCAAAGACAGACTCTCTTGTGAACCAAAGTGTGACCAAAAACAAGATTGAGGATTTAGTTCACAGCGTTTGCCTTTCAAAAAATCAAAACCACGACGCCAGCCAAAGTTTTGATGAAGACGCAGACAACAAATATTTAGAAATGCAAGGAATTCCAAATTGTGTTCCAGCACAAGCCCAGTCTTTTGAAAGGGCTGGATCATCTGCCAACTTGGGCTCATTGGAGCGGAAGAATGCAACTCCCTCCTTCTACCAATATAAAATTGTTGGGGAGCCTTCTGTGGGTCGTCTTCAACATATTGTTTCCAATGCTTATCTGGCCGTCCAGTCAAACAAGTCCAGGTCTTTTTGGGCCTTTGTAGAGACAATTCAAAGCAAATCTTGTATGTGGAGCTCTATTTCGGCATACTCCGGGTACATCAAAGGCTTCAATTGTTTCAATTGCCGCAAGTGTGTTCCTTGGGATCTGCGGCACGAGCCTTTTAACCTCTTCGATGATTCCGATTGGAAGAAATATCTTAATTTTATTGTAGATCCTGTTTATTATCCGGTTTTCTCCAGTTAAGACAGCTATAAAGTTGGAGTTCAGTACCTGTGTGGATGCCAGAAAGCAAAAGCGAAACTTGGTTACTACTTGCTAAGAAAGAAAAGAACCCTAAAATTGGAGAAGTCAAATGCCGCCAAGAACATGTTTAACGCGTTAAAACAATATGATTGGAAGGAAGTATGGGCAGATAGCCAGGCAAAGCGGGCAAGGGATAGAAATGGAAGCATTGTGTTTATTAGTTGTTGGTCTCAAGAAATTCAAGTTGTTTTATTCCACGGTCAATTTTTAGGTTTTGTTTTTTTAACTCTCCAAAATTCCACCGAGACTGTTGGACAATTGTGCCCTTAATTGAG
Organism: Obelidium mucronatum; assembly: GCA_025765595.1. Classification (NCBI taxonomy): domain Eukaryota; kingdom Fungi; phylum Chytridiomycota; class Chytridiomycetes; order Chytridiales; family Chytriomycetaceae; genus Obelidium; species Obelidium mucronatum. The sequence goes on from JAIVFH010000039.1 coordinate 116,123, forward strand.
CTTATCCGGCTAGTTGGTGTTTGGAGAGTAAAAAGAGCCTTCTGCTGTTTCCTGTCTGTCTAAGTTGGTCGCCCGTCGCAGTCGGATGTATATTTCCACACCAAACCACTGTCAACAACTCAACGTCACCCACAGCCCACGCTACGTCTATTAAGAAGCACCTTTGTTTGACTTTATCGGCACGTTTTTTTGACATGTTTTTTCTTTCTTATAAGTTATCTAACATAATTTGTTATTTTGAGACAAAGTGCCGCCGACAGCCCGGCAAATCAACACGATGCGTCTGCGGCCCGTTTACATTGCCTTTTTTGGATTTATGTTGGCGTTAATGACATGTTTCTTCATGTGCCTTTAGCATCCCAAAAAATAACTTCAATATTAATGACAAAGGCCGAACACCGCAGTGCGTCTCGTCAAAAGCCCAGCAAGAGCACAATCAGAAAGAAGAGCGCGTATATTTATACGGCCGCCGTCCAAGGAACACAGGGTAACTTTTCAAGCCCAATGCAGGTTCCAACGACCCTCAAAACTGCAGTGCAGCATGGAAATTGCAGCCTAATTGCTGCTCAAGAGAGTGACTCAAACAACATTGTGTGGGCCAGGTAATGCTTTCTTTTACGGCGCTGGCCATTCTAAGCTTTTTTTTGCAACAGACGTATCTGAACAAGAATTACGTCTGGGCGGCCTTATTTTTGGTGTTCAACAGATCTAATTACTCATTCTAACTGTCTTCAATAGGTTCCGCTTGGTTATAGTGATGCCGATTGACTGGTTGGGAACTAAATATGCCGAATCTGCATTCTGGTTTTCGAAAAAAAATCAGCCAGGCTAATAACAAGAGGCGGCTTGCTACGCTCACGCCGCGCTAAAACCTCTGTAAAATATGCTGACCACAGAAATTGCTTAAACAATAAATTGAATGTTACTGAAATTTTGGAATTTTTGAGCATGGCGAAGGGATCGATGTTAAAAAGAATCTTGGCTGACGTTGAACATAATTGGTGGCTTGCTCAAAGAAACCTAAGGTTTAGACTGATTCTGAAGCCCTCCATGGGGCTTTGGAAGAACAATTCTCTGTGTGGTTGGTGTGCTGGGAAAGTAAGATTAATTGTCTTTAGATTGGTATCAAGTATTGTCAACTTACTGAAACACAGGTCTCAGGCTGTTAAATTCGGCAGCATTATAGGCTGTGTTTTTTTGCTTGGCAGGTTTTGCACCATGTGCTGCCTTCGAACGTTTAATCTTTCCAAGGTGGGCTGCAATTTCAGCATCAATTGTGGAGCCCCCGTTGATGTCGAAATCATCAGGATCCCCTTGTCTGGATTGTTTCAGTCCATATCAAACAGCCAATGGAGTATTATGTTTGTTTACAAAGTCGTGAACAGGTTCATACTCCTTCAGAAGATCATAGAGTCCTCCCCAGTGGGTTGCTGTAGTTGTTGAAAGCATAGCAATTTGGAGAAGGACTGGCCATCAAGCATATTGACAATTTTCCCTTGATTGAGGACAATGGAAGTGAATGCAGAAGACTTGCACTTGAGAAGATTGAATCCATTGGCAAGAGTTCCCTTTTGTGTGAGCTTGTAATCAATGTCTTCCAACAGGTTGGCAGGGTTTACTTCTTGCTCAACAAAGGAAGATATTGTGGCAAAGTTGAGTTTTGTGGCAGGATCAAAGAGTTTCTCCATTGGCAACTGTTCCAGGGAAAGTCTAGACAATGAAAGTAGTTTCTGGGCTTCCTTAACTTTGGCATACTTGTTTGCCTGGAAGGAGCCAGGTGCTTTTCTTTTGAGGAAAGAAGATTGAGACATTTCAATGGTGCTGCTTCCAATTGAAAGAATGTGTGCTTTATATTGCAAATAGTACCCAAAATTTATTGTTGATTTTAAGTCAATTACTTCCATGTCAGGATAGGTTTTTCCTCTCCCAATTCTCAAGAGTCTCTGAACAACTGGCGTTTCCAGAATTTCATTCAATTCTGACTTCGTAACAAACATACTCACCATGTTTAAAAACACTTTCTGTTTCAACATGTCTTTTGTTCCTAGAAACTGATCCTACAGGCCGAGAACGTTTAGATGTGCGCATTTCTTGAAGTAGCTCCCCTACTGCAGTGGCTACTGTTTGTGGGATTGACTTCTTTGTTGACCTTGTGTTATGTCGGTTCTACTTATAATATTAGGCTTCATTTCAGGTGGTTATACTTTTAAACTCTACCTCATTTTCACTCCCTTCCACACTCTCATTTTCACTCCCTTGCACACTCTCATTCCTTAACCCCACTTGCTCCTCATGTTCCATTTCATTCTATTGTACAGAAAAGGCTCTCTTTTTGCAAATTTCCACTGCTGCATCCCAGTTCATCACAGGCAAGTTTGTATTCCAGCCTTCTATTCTCTTTACAGTTTCATCAAACTAATACATACTAAGTGATACCATGCCACTATGCCACTTGCAACTAAAAACTCCAACTCCTTCCCACTTCTCCCTTTTACTGTTTTCCAACTTGTTAAATTCTTCCCATAAAACTCCATCATTTACAGTCTTTCTCAATGAATCCAACACTCTAATTCCAGTGTTCAATATGGATGGCATTTTGCTTCTCTCAGTTAAACCCAGCTATAAATTCATTGCCTTTTGCGCACTTTGAACAACTTCATGTTTTCGCCCATTTGAATCCCAAAAGCACTTCCCACCATCTTGACCATCCCAAAATATATCTTTGATTTCTCCCTAGATTCCTATTCATCTTTCATTGCAATCTCAAGAATATCCTGGGCACTTTGCTCTCCAGTAGCCTCAGACAGTCTTGCAGATATATGTGTTTTACCTAACCTTTTGGTTAGGCAGTGTCATTTATGCCATGCTTCTTTTTACCAGAAATGTCTATAATGTCCATGATACTGTGCCAGAGAGAAGTTTGGGCAGTTGAGTGGCAGGCTAGATCAGAATTTTGTCACAAAAAACAAAAAAAAATTGCCATGTAAGTGCACTACTTGACAAAATGTTTCAAAGTAAAATCCCCCACCCCCAATGCTGCATCATAACTATCCTGGCCCAGCAATCAGACAAATATCTATCTGTTTTTTCAAGTGATTAAAAATGTGTTTTTTCCAAAAAAAAAAAAAAAAAAAAAAAAAAAAAAAAAAAAAAAAAAAAGAGCATAACCAGGGATTGAATCCGGCACCTACAGATTCTTAAAACCTGGACTTGCCAACTGCACCACACTTTCAGCCTAATGTTTGCCAGAACCGTGAACACATTCACTGACTACTCCTTTGACAAACAAAGAAACCTGCCACTTGAAGAACTTCAGCTGCAACCACATGCACTACCCTGTCTACCAGGAAATTGCGGCCACAACCTGCTGCTACCAATCCATCATGCAAGAGAATTCAACAGGAAGTTCAACGTCACGGACAAACTATTCCCTCTGAACTCCTACATGATGGCAAACCAGCCGTTTGCAAAAGCAAAACTGAGCCGCATGACAAAGGACCATACAGAGTAATCAAGAACGCCACCTACCGCCTGGTGGACGCTGACGGATCACCTCAGCCGCAACTACGCACCACATCAACTAAAACTAATCTCAGCACACACACTACATTCCTTCCCACAGCCAAAGTCTCCAAAATTCACGCCTTCAGGACAAGCCCTACCCAGGAAAAAGAATACCTAGTCTCATGGAAAAACTTTGATGACTCATACAACAAGTGGATACCACACTCCCACTTCCAAAACACCACTATCATCAGCAAATTCCACAAATACCATCAACACCAACATGACCAACCCAAATTTACGGAAGAACAACAACCAAACCATGGAAGCTTGGAACGCCAAACCAAAAACCTTGGATCAGCAAACATGGCCACCAATAAATTCCATTCATCTTTGTGTGTGGTGGAGTAGTTTCTTTGGTGAAGTGAAAACAACTTTGCCACAAACTGGATGTATTTCCTGGAGCCGTTTTTGTCTAGTTGGTATAGGTTCTGGGGCAAGGATGTATTGGTGGTAGGCTCTGTCGAGGTCCATGGTAGAGAACAGGTTGGAATCCGTGACTTCTTCTGGGACGTCGCAGGTGCCTTGGTTGATTTGTTTGTAGTCTTTTGTGATTTTCTTCACTGCTTGTATTTTGATGCATACTCGGTACTTAGTTAGTTTGCCATTCACTATGTGTGGTGGGCAGATGAGCGGACTGTTGTGCTCGTGCCAGGGGCTAACGATGCTATTCCATCTTTTAGCCAGCATGATACTTGCTCCGTGGCAATTGCGTGTTTCTTGAATGGCAGGCGGTACTGCTTGATATAGGTTGGTTCGGCCCCGTTGATTAGATCAATTGTGATAAAGTCGTCTGGGTGGTCAGATTTGGAGAGTGCAGCGTTGGTGTCGAGGTGTGGTTGCACAGCTTTTGGGAATTGTTCTCTGGCCAGAGTTGTCTTCTTGCAGAGGTCCTGTAGGGAGGGCTTGTTGGATTTTAGTGTTTGTGTATCATATGCTTGGTGGGTTTTGTTTACCGTTGGGGAATTTGACAGCTGGTTTGGTCTTTGTTTCGAATTCTTCAGGGGCAACAGGCAGGGCGAAGGTTTGGAGACCCGTGCTTCTGACGCCAAGGTTGGGTGGTACGTCTTGGCCAAGCGTTACGATCTTTTAACATGACAGCTGCAATGATGTGGGTTCCTTTTGGATTGCAATTTGCCACCAAACAAAAAGTGAGATGATACAAAAAGAAGGAAGTCTAGACAATGATCTAGATATCTACCGGGCTTCTGGAATATGTTTTGTTTGCATCATCCACTTCAAAAGTTAAATATCAAAACACAGATGTTATGAATTGGAAGTTTATTTTCAGTCTAGCTCTCCCAATCTCTTCCCTCTCCTACATCACTCTGAATTCAGAGAAGCCAGAAACAAAGAACAAACAAGACCTTAAATAGGTTGTCGTTGCAGAAGATCCCAATTACTTGGTGGCATTCTTCAAGTAGGCAATGATGTCATTTCTGTCAGACTCCTTCTTGAATCCAGCAAAGACCATCTTAGTGCCTGGAACAAACTTCTTTGGGTTCTCAAGGTAGACAAACATCTGGTCATCGGTCCAGGTAACCTGCTTGGCCTTCATAGCGTCAGAGTATGCGTAACCTGAGGCAGATCCGGACTTTCTTCCAAAAAGACCGTTCAAGTTTGGTCCAACTTTGTGTGGGGCACCCTATTCATAAAAGTTAGCGAAAGGCCAGCGAAAAAGAACACGTGGTTCCCAGGCCCTTTCACATCAACACTAGCTAGCATCAACATCCAATATCAACATCGAAAGCAATCCATACCAGATGCCTCCAATCTAACTATCCACCACCCTATCAGCATCTGACTTTGGATCACTATTTTAACAATCCACCAGACGATCATCCGTCCCAGCAAGTAGGATGAGATTACTTACAGCTTCGACAACGTGGCATTGGGCACAACGAGTCTTGAAGAGTTTAGCACCGTTAACAGCGTCACCTACAAACAGAGATAATAAAAACGTCAACGGACTAAAAAAAAAAAGAAAAAGTGAAAGAGCGTGCAGTAATCCCCCAAAGCTCGCGGACAGCAATACGAACGACCTCCCATGAGAGATTGCAGTCAGATCGCTCCTGCGATGTATCCTCGATATGCCGGCCATTCTGCACACTATTTGTAATAGCTGTCCGTCGTCAACTGCCCCAGCCATTTTCCACAAGATCACACGCAACTTGTTATCCACAAAAGCTCCAGCTACTATAGCCGCGTCGAACAAGCGATGAGAGAATATTGACGACTCACCAGCCATGTTTGATTTTTTGTAAAAGTGAAAAGAACAAATTCGGAAATTTTAGCTGCACATGTGAGTCATTCGTCTGATAAGAGCTATCCGAGTTTTCCCGGAGTTATCTGACCAAACCAGCCACGCTATATTCAGCGACTCTGTCTGGTGCAGAGTTCGCGAGGGTTTGTTAGGGCATTATTCTTGTCTTTTTATGGGATATCCCACCTTTTTTGGGCGGAAGTTTTTTAGCCAATCACATTGCAACCGTCCGTTACCTGATCCGCTATTTTCTCGGTGAATGAATTGAGAAAGAATGGACCTTTTCACACCTTAGAGCAAGTAGCCATTGTTCCTTGCCTCCGGTTGTTCCAACAATACTTTTCACGATCAAGAGACCATGCTAGAATGCATTCTCGAAACTCACCTCCCCTAAGGTTCATCTGCTTTATTTCACTAGATGGAAGACGCCATTGTATCGCTGATTTTGAGAGAATAACGGTGTATTATTTACGCCATTTAATCACTCCATCTCCAGACGCAATTTTTCCACGAATCTACTGTTGCAATTGCCACACCAATATTTAGTTCAGAAGAACCCCCTTTGCTCTATGTCCGACCAAGAAACTCCATCCCTGTCATCGGGGAATGTTCCAGCAGCTTCCGAGGCCAATGAAGAGACCCTTGTTCCTGGTTGGTTGTAGAATAGCAGCGCTCAATGAACGTCCCTAACCCAACAGAGCCAGCTCACGAATTGCAGAATGCTCCAGAAGCAGATGAAGTTATTGAAACTACTACCACCACCGTTGTCGAAGTTTTCTATGAGGACCTTCCTGCAGACTACAACGGCCCCTATGAAACCACAACTACCGTCGAAGAAGTTGTAACTGTTGAGTCTATAGAATTGCTGGATGTTCCTGAGGATATGGCGATGGTGGCAGAGAAGTCTGCTTGCAATGTGGCGTCTGCCAAGCAAGGTCAACCTGCTGCTGTTGACGCTATTATTGTGGCGCTGGTCAACAATAGTTCCGAAATTGTCAGTTTGAATTTGAAAGACAATTCTAGACTGGTCCGCGAACAAGGGTTGCTCTTGGTTGAAGCATTGGCTGGAAATACCTTTCTCAAAACGTTGGACTTGTCTGGGACGGAAATCACGGAGGCTGTCGCTCTTGCCCTTGCGAAGGTATAAGCTTGTTTATTCACGGTGGATGGATGTTGTAATAACGGTACCAATTTAGTTGTTGGAGACTGATGCTGTCTTGGTGGCTGTTAACCTAGAAGGAAACAATCTCACGAACACTGTATTGGAGTCTTTTGCTCAAGTAATTTCGTTAAATACTACGTTGACATCGCTACGGCTTGGATGCTTGCCATTCGCTAGCTTGTCGGTGGAGCAAGCTATCGCCGCCGCTATTGAAAATAACAGAACGTCAGTCTCTTTGTTATTCTATCAATATTGTTTAAGCGATAATTAATGTTTGGCTTTTGATAGTCTTCTGACCTTTACGTTTGCCTTTGAAGATGTGTCGTGCCGAATTGCTGTTGATAAAGCACTTGCGAGAAATAATACCCACCATGCTAGAAACTTACAGAACGCGCCAAAAGAGCCCAAAGGTATGAGGTTTTAGATTCTTGGCCGCAGTTGGACTAATATTGAAAAATCTTCAGTCCTGAGCAGTGTTACAACAACATCAATTGAAGAAATTATTGAAGATCTGCCTGAAAGTTATGATGGACCATTTGATGCCACTACTACGACTGAAGAAATTGTTACTGTGGAGAAAACTGTTACACTCTTGGTTTCGGAGCTACCGGCAGATATCCTAGCGGCTGCAACAGCAGGTGCAGTGGAAATTGTTATCGAAGAAATTTCCATCATTGAGACCTCCAGCGTCGTTACTGGATGCGTTGAAGGAGAAGTTATTGAGGAAATCGTTGAAGTGGTTGAAACAGTTGACATTCATACAGCAACAGCCAAAGATTCGATTTTGGCCAGTCGCGAAATTCAAGTGTCTGCTGTTACTTCAGATGGAGGCTCGATTAGCCTCGATGCTGTTGCCGCTCGCGAGGCAATAGCAGAGGAAAATACCGGAGTAAAGCTTCCAGTTGCAGTTGGCACTTCCACTCGGGAGGTGATTGTGGAGGAAGTCACAACATCCGAAATTGTGACAAACCTTCCTATCGCGGTCGATGCGTCTACTCGGGAGGTGATTGTGGAGGAAGTGACAACATCCGAAATTGTGACAAACCTTCCTATCGCGGTCGATGCGTCTACTCGGGAGGTGATTGTGGAGGAAGTGACAACATCCGAAATTGTGACAAACCTTCCTATCGCGGTCGATGCGTCCACTCGGGAGGTGATTGTGGAGGAAGTAGAAATCGTCGAAGTTGTTGAAGATACTCCATTAATTTTACGGAATGGGCAGAAGGAGGCGTTGGTTGAAACTATTACGACGGTGGAGACGGTCGAAGTTCTTCATGCGGTGCCTGCCAGTTTTGTTGAAACGAATGTTCGAGAAATCCAGGAAGAAGAAGTGGTAGTGGTCGAAGTGGTAGGCATGCCATGACGGAACAACATTGGAAACCGTGGAAACGATAGTAGAAGAGGTGATTGTCGGCAAAGCACGCAATTCAACTCCTTTTTCGGAAGTCGTCGAAGAAACTGTTTTCTGTGGAACAGAAATTGTTTCTGAACTGCCTCTGCAGGTAGGTGCTGGAGTCACCACTGTGATCATTGAGGAAACTACAGTCACAACGACCGTTTGTGCAACCGAATCTTTCGATGGCGTCACAAGTATTGTGGAAGAGACCGTCGAAACTATCGATGTAACAAATGTTGAGGAGGCTGAGATCGCTGTTGTTGAACCAAAAACCAGTCCGGCGGAACTTGTCATTGACGAAGCCTATTCGTTGACCGCGAAAGAGCTCTTGTATTCTGATGAAGAAGGGGGGAAGGATGGTCTGACGAGAAAGGCACCCGAGCCGACCGAAATTCTTACTGAGGAACTGAATAATACTGCAAAACACACTGTGATTGAAGAAGTTACAGTGAAAACTGTGGCTGTTTCGGTTGGCGAGCTTCCAGTGCCGGTTGATGCGACGGTATCCGAAATTGTATGCGAAGAGACAACCGTCATAGAGACGCATACACTTTTGGATATGAATGAAGCAGTCGTGGAAGAGACTGGCGTTGAGCCACGATCTATTGGACCTTTGTCGGCATACCAGCAGGAAGAAGGAGTCGTCGAAATAACCACTGTTGTGGTTGTAGAAGAAACTGTGTTTGAATTCTCTCCAAGCCAAGTTGCTGCGGCTGGGGGCAAGAAAGACGCCCGGCTTTCCGATGGAGTGATCAAGTCAAGTGAGGAAGAGCAAGCGACAGATGCAGCGGCTATCGACGATATTGTGGAGGAATTCATTGTTGTTGAAGAGCGTGAATTGAACGTCGACAGTGAAGCAGCAGAAAATGCTGTAGACGAGTTTGTTGTTGTCGATGCCCCACGAGAAGGCCCAGGTAATGATCCGCTTGTTAAAAATATTTTATTGTGTGTTTTGACTATTGTTTCCAGTATCGTTGCCTGCGATTTCGATTCAACCATTGGCGAAGACTGGTAAGTGGCGAATTGAGAAATTTCGTTGTGTGTCTGGCGCTGAGAATTTGCTCAGTTTTTATCGGAAATCTCGGATCGTCTGCCACTGCCGAAAGTGTTGCGGATTACTTTTCCAGCTGTGGAGAGATTCAGTCCGTTCGCATCATCACAGGGCAAGATGGCGCGCCAAAGGGATTCGGGTACATTGACTTTTTCAGTGTTGAGGCAGCCGAGAAGGCCGTTGGCTTCAGTCATACTGAGCTTGAAGGTCGGGACATCTATGTCGCTCTTTCTCCGCAGCAGCCTGTGCGGGCAACGGGCGACAAGTCCGTTACCATCGTTACGCGTGATGCAAGCGATGGAGAAGCATTTGCTCCCGTTGCCGACGACTTGGTCGACATGTACGACACAGAGGAGATTGTGACTACGCAGGCGATTGACGCAGAGGATCTTGAATATCAAATGGAAGGCAATGAAGTCCGCGACGAAGTAAGTCTCTGAAAGCTGTCTGGGCTTTGGTGTAACAGGGTTTTCGCTAGTTTTCGGATGATGCTCAGATGGAATTTCCGCAGTCAAACTACCGTTCCAAATTCAACGAGTTCAGCACTCGTTGGAACGAGTTGTTCTATGGATCCCAGACCGTCAAAGAACAGTTGTCGTCATTTGTTGCGTCTTGTTTCTTCAGTTCGTTGAGCCATAGCAACAGACGATCTATTCTACTTTCTAGCCCATCCCGTATGTTGATGGGAAATTTTTTGTGTGCCTAAACTGACTTCTTCTTTCTTTGGTATATAGCCCACGGTGCCCGTACTCTCGAGTATGTGTCAAACAACCCCATTCAATTCAGTGCCAATGGCAAGGTAATTCTCTTGAGGGGACCCCAAGGCAGCGGTCGAACCACTGTAACAAGAATCCTTGCTGATGCTCTGGATTTGGAGCCATACCGAATTGATTTGAGTGTGATTGCGGAACCAGAAGAAATAATCGGCGACAAGAAGCGCAGCAGTGTGTTTGCCAAGATTGCTGCATGTGGAGAAGACCGAATGGGGACTATGGTGCTCTTTGACAACTGTAAGTGACATGATTGGTACCTTCTTTTCTCACAAAAGCTGTGCAGTCGATAAGATTGATCCTGAAGCTGCCATTGCGGAAACGGTCCTGCAAATTCTCTCGTCTCCAACCCACAACTTCCATGATCCGAGCCTCAACATCAACATTGATTTGTACAATACGTTGTTTGTTCTCACTATTGCGGATGGAACCTGGCTCCCTGCTTCCTTCACCGCTCTCACCAAAATACATGCGATTCGGGTGCCAGCGCCTACTCTGGAAGAAGTTGTTCATGTTGCTTGGGCTGTTGTGTTGCCAAAGGTTTTGGAAGATTTGGGATGTGTAGGCCGTGTACTCTGGACGCGAGGCGCTGTGGAGAGGGTGAGTGCGCACGGAGGTGCGATTGGATACGTTGAAATGGAGCGGAGTGTTGTCAAAGTTGTGGAGGAGTGCTGCGCTAGACTGCTGGTCCACGATGTTGACACACTTTTGGTTGATTCCGAAAACGTGATTGGTTTGCTGAATGGCGAAAGCGTGCAAACGGAAGTGGATGAAGGCGTATGGGAAAATGGAGTTGTGGGAGGAGGCTGGGGGAGCTGTGTGTGGGTGAGTGAGTTCGGATTGGAGAGCGTGGATGTACTGGAGAGCGAAGGTCCTCTTGGAGCGGTGGTATCGAATCATCCTGAGTGCATGGAAGTAGAAATGGGAGTTGGGTTCGCCAAGAGCTGGATGAAGCAGACGCGACCAGATGTCATTGAGGCACGCGGTGGCGGCGGGAAAGTGTTGGTAGATGTCAGCAGCAGCTTGTCATCGAGAGATGGGGTTTTGCTCGCAGCAACGGCATTTGCCTACGTGAGTGATTGTCTTGGGCTCAAGCTGCCTGAACGCACGGCGCTGTTGGTGGCACTAAAGCTGACGGGGCGCATGGTTGGCGTGAAAGGGGATCTTGTGGAGAGAATTCTGAAAGCAGTGGAAGGGGGTGCCAAGGCGATTGTTCTGGCTGTGGGCTCAAAGGGTGTGTGGGAAACGATCCCCAAGGGATTGTTGGAGGGAGTTGTGCCAGTCTATGTATCGTCCTTTGATGGCCTTGTGGCGCTTTATGCCCGCGAGGAATGATGACAATCTATGTTGAATCTATGCCCCCATCGTTGGCAATAAAAATAGTCGTGAAAAAACATGAGCCAAGTTGTGGTGGCCGCTGACGTGTACCTGGCACTAAGCACGTATGCTCTCGCAACAGGTATATCGCAAGCAATGCCTGCGCTGATGGACTGAATCCTTAAGCGCACGTGTCTTGCAGAGAAGGAAGAGACACTTGCCATGTTGATGGGGACTACATCCGGCGACGGGCAGGTCGTGACAGTCACGCACTGCCTATTCTGCCAACGAAAAGACAAGCGCAAGGATCGTGTGGTAATTGGCATTCTTGGGGGTCGTGAGTGGTGGCTGTGGGATTAAATTGGTTGCCACTTGCAGGAGATATCCAGCGAACAATTGAGCGAGGCCATTAGCTATGCCGAAGCTACAGAAACGGCTGTTATTGGATGGGGTAAGTTTATGTGCAATTTGGGAAATGCGTAGCGTTGGTGCTATTTAGTTGCGTGAATATTATTCTTGTTGGAATTGTGGTGGATCGTGACGATTGCGGTTTGCTGCGCGAGAAGCCTCTTTTCTCACGATAGTAACGACTTTCCAGCGCATTCGCACCCCCACATTACGGTTCTTCCTTCACACGTGGACTTGCGATGCCAACGGGACCAGCAAATGCTCAGCGAATCATTCATTGGTCTGATTCTGAGCGTGTTTAACGATTTCAATGGTGTTCAAAAGTGCCAGCTGATTGCGTTCCGAAGCGTTGCTGACGGTGGGGACTTGGTGTGAGTATTGAGTATCCCCCCCCCCCCCCCCCCCCCCCCCCCCCCCCCCCATCCATGATTTCCTGAGTGCTCTCTGAAGTCTGAACAAATCACTTTCTTTTTTTTTTGGCATGGTAGGCGGCAGGAAGTGCCAGTATTCATTGGCCGAAGCGACAAAGGAATCACGCCCGAATCTCTGCAGCAACTCTATCGAATCCCGGCTATATTCTTGCAAGAGGAAAACGAGTTCTTCAACAAGGCGATATCTGGGGGCAGCAGCAACAGCTCCAAGAAAGAGAAGCAAGAAAAATTGAAGGGGATGCAGTCGTTAGAAACGTCCCACTACAGCGGAGTGTATCTGCGAAATATGACGTCGGTGCTCGATAAACTTTGTGTTCCCTTGGTTGAGGCCGTGGAAGCGCGGCATGCCCGAAATTTGGCGGAGATCGTTTTGTTGAAAGAAACGTTGCGGTCGTAAAAATAATACAACAACATGAATAGCAAACTGTTCCCCTTTCACTTCAATTATGATTTATTTATCTCACACCAAAGTCTCAAACGAGATGTGTTCTAGAAACATTCATCCTTCGTATGCTGGCGGTTGTTCTGGTTCTTGCCTTGTTCGGTCGTTTGCATGTATCCTCTCCAACAATTCCAAGGCGTCTTCCAACATTACGCGTTCTCCCAGGGTGCATTGCAGCTGCTGAACCAAAGCATCTATATTCACACGACGAAGCACTTGGCCATTGATAGTTTGTGCCTCCGCTAGACGTGCTGTTTCTGGTCTCCCTCCGTTGTGCAAAATCCAATCTCGTGTTGTGATTGCTGTCCAGGAGCCAACCGTAAATGGTAGACTAAACCCATCCGAAGAACCTTCATTTGCGACTGGGGCATCTTTTCGCGATAGTCTATTACTGCCACCTCCCGCAATTAAAAAGTCGTCAAGTCGGGCTTGCAGCGCTTCAAACAGAGGTGAAGGTTTTTCCTTTTCCAGAACAGCTGAAGATGAGTGACCTGGGGTGAATTCCTCGTTTTCCCGACACAGAACAGTGATGTATTCATTGGGTTGATCAGTACCATTATCGGATGTATCCTCAAGATCGCCAACGGCATTAGACGTTCCAGACGCTGCCGCTACCACGGACTCTTCTCCCATAACCATAAGAGTGACTCCACTTTCGTCTTTTTTCTTTTTCCCTTTTTTATCGACAACTTCGATTTTCATCGCAGCTGCTGCCAGCCGTTGTAATGGCAACATTTCGGTGCTTTCAAGTTCTGTTCGTCCATCACCACTAGCGCCACCTCTACCAAATGGACTACAACCCGCCGTTCCAAGCTTCCAGCGCCGATAAAAAACGAAAGAAATAGAACCCAAGACTACCAGCACTACCGCGACTGCAATCCCTGCCACAAGGCCGGAACTTAAAGTGCCACCACCGATACAATTTGTATTCCGTTGGCCACCGTACTGACCGTTGAGGCAGTTAACTGAAAAATCGACGGATGCAATCTTAGTCGAGAAATTTGAAGGGATGTCACCAGACAATAAATTATAATTTAGAAGGCTGTTTTGATTTTGGTTTCGTTACAAACGGGTACTATCACAACTTCACACCATTAAAAAATCGAAACTTACAGCGTTTTCAAATTCAATCGTGTCAATTCCATGGGAATAGTGCCATTCAACAGATTGCTCTGCAGTTTCAGAGTATTGAGATTTGAATAATCCGAAATCACTTTGGGAATGCTCCCAGTAAAATGATTCTGACTGAGATCAAGCACCGTGAGCTGATTGGCAACTGGTAATACAAGATCATTCAAATCTCCCTTCAAACTGTTGTTCCCGAAGCTCAATGAGACCAAACTGGTAAGGGAGCTCAAATTCAAAGGAATTGTGCCATTTAACAGATTGTTTCCAAAGTCGAGGTATGTCAGCTTTGTCAAGGATGTGATTTCTGTTGGGATAGAGCCAGTGAATCCATTGTCGTTAAATCGCCTTGCAAAGGTACTGTTAATAAAACAAAGGACATCTTATAAAATCAACATACAGTATTTCCAAGTTCTTTAGATTTCCAAGAACAGACGGAATAGAGCCATTCATTTTGTTGTTGAAGAAACTCCTGTTTCAACAATCATGTGAGGACGAAGGCATGTTCACTATTGAAGATAACAACTCACAAATATGTAAGCTTTGTGAGACCACCTAATTCAGTCGGTATTGGCCCTCTGAGATTGTTTTCAAAGAATGCCATGAATTGTATGTTTTTGAAATTCCCAAACTCTGTTGGAATCGATCCTGATATTTGATTGTGAAAGACATTCCTAAATGAAATACGTTTGTATGAGTGATGTGATTGGCATCTCCGAATGATCGAATAAGAACCCAGCTACATACAAAAGAGTGAGGTTCGTCAAACGGCCCAGTTCTGTGGGTAAGCTGCCTTGAACCCTGTTATTGCAGAATGAGAGCACATTTAAATTTGTGAGGTTGCTCAGTTCTGACGGGATTTCGCTGTTGATGTTGTTCCCCGACAGGTTGCTGCCATCAGCCCATTCAGTAAAAACTTCCAATATCGATCATGAATTAAGAACATACAGATTGATTAAGTTCTTTAGACGGGACAACGACGTTGGAATCGTGGTGAGTCCTCGGCCTTCAATGTCGCTGAACACCGCTTGTTTAGATCCTTAACGAAAAGAAAGGCTCTACTTACAGGCCAGTAACTGAGACTCCTTGGGCATCGCATGATACCATCGGATTGTTACAGCAGTCGCTGAGAAATGGAAAGGCTGCCGTCACAATTTCACAGTCTGTTGGGGGTTGGGGGAGAGTCACCACCGACATTTGATGTTACTATTTTTATTATAATAATAAAGGAATCACTTCTCTTCAAGCGAATCTGCACGAGACCCCCACAAAATACTCTTCTTCTTACCACCGGCAATAGGGGCTCCACCAGTGCTACCCACTGCTGCCGTCCAGTGACGCTCCACACCGCCCTTCATCACAGTTCCACCTGAAACCGAACCTCCCTCCAAACTACTCAAGCAGAATCCTGGAACAACACCTTGCTGCTTAGTTGTCAAATTAAGCACTTCCATCCACCCGTCATTGAATTCAACGATAATTGATACCAAATCACCCAAGGAAAGGGGAATTTCATCGGTCAAGTTGGGAGAAAAAACTGTCGTGACGGCATGTGAAGCCTTTGGTGCTGTTACAGGAGGAGGGGTGTACATTCCTGTGGTGTGTTCCGCAACAAAATCGCGAACAGTTCCTCGTCGTGAGGCTGCAATCATGGCAGCCGCGGCTGCAGCTGCTGTAGATGGAATTGATTCTGGAGTCGAATTCTTGTTACTATCATTGCTTGCGGCAACAAGGTCGGGGTGAGAGAAAGACGCTCTTGGAGTAGTCGAAGAATCCAATATATTATTTAGAGACGAATGAGCGGTAGTATAGTTCAAGTCTATAGAGGACTCTGAAACCACTGTGTCAGGTTCCATTGATCTGATTGCATTCGCAATAACAATGCTGCTTGGGATTTCTTCTGCAATCGTCCCACGTCTAGATGCTTTTGGAGTGGATTCATTCAGCACTTCTACTGAACGAGAGACGGTAGTTTTGAGACTTGATGCATCCGCAAAGTCACTTGGAATCGCGGCTTGCTCCTTCTCAGGAATATATCCGACATCGTTACTAACAAGAATCGCCGCGGAGATAGAATTTTCATAGTTGGGACTCGAAGGGGAACTGGCTCCGTTGGCTATGGGGTTTTAAATTTAGTATCACCATGACCTTGAAGAAACAAAATGACTGGTAAGACCTTCTCCTTTCGCAACCATAAAAGCACCGGAACTGCCTATGCTTTGGCTATCTGATTGATTGTATTCCTTCTTGGTACGTTTCTTCCAAAGGCAAAAGATAAAGAATCCAACAAGAAACAGCAACACAACCACAATAACGCCGATCGCGGCAGCAGAATAACCGGTAATAGAAGTATTATCTCTCGGAACTGGAGCACTTGTTGCTGAAGGAGCCACTGAAGGGGATGAAGACGCTTGTAAAGTGGTTGTGGTTGCACCAACAGTACAGCGCCTTGCTTCATTGAGGAGTCCATGATCGCACACAGCGCCAGCTGGAAGAACTGGCGAGATGCTGCAGTTTTAACTGTGAGCTAAAAAGTGGCCATATCTTGGAATTGGGTTCCACACGAATGTTGACAGTTTACCTTCCCTGCCCGACACCAGTGCACGTGATGAACAGTCCCTCACACTGAGCAACACACAACCGTTGGCCCTGGAACTCACATGCATTCACTCCAAGAGGCATCGAGAATGTGTTTCTTTTTTTAGGCTCAAATTCCAAATATAACGAGTTCAAAAAAAAAAAGTGAACATGTTTCTGCGAGTTCATTCTGGAACAGAACCGCCGAACTGCGCTGCAATCTTTTGCCAAGTGCGTTCAAAATGCGTTGGGCATTCTAAAAAAAGGAAGTCCACCGGACGGCTTGTTTAATAACAACAGAATACAAAAAAAAAAAAAAAAAAAAAAAAAAAAAAAAAAACGCGAGAAAACGTTCTTACCATATCCATTAGGATTTTTGGTCAAGTAATCTTGATGGTATTCCTCACCTGCAAGAAAAAACAAACGTATTTTAACTGTCTAGTTGAAAACCAACAACACATGCGTATTGTTTTACCATCCCAGAACTTTGTCGCTGGCTCCAATGTAGTGGAGATTTTGTTCTTGCCAAAGGCTGGTTGAAAACGAACAATAGCCCGCTCTGCCGCCAAACGTTGCTCTTCGGAATGATAGAAAATAGCAGAGCGGTATTGGGTTCCAGCATCTCCACCTGATTGGACATCCATTAAAATTGAGTCAAATATCAACGAATGGGAGTAATGATTGCGTTTCGATGAAGTTGCATG
Source organism: Obelidium mucronatum (assembly GCA_025765595.1). Lineage (NCBI taxonomy): Eukaryota > Fungi > Chytridiomycota > Chytridiomycetes > Chytridiales > Chytriomycetaceae > Obelidium > Obelidium mucronatum. The sequence goes on from JAIVFH010000039.1 coordinate 133,333, forward strand.
AAGAATCGGGAATTTTCGCACAATGCACGGGGGAGATGACATAGTCAACTTGGACCGAGAAATAAAACCACAACGCACCTTGTCTGTTCAAAGTAGTTGGATCATGCATTCTGAAAAAGAAATCAAGGATTGTATCGTAACTAGCCGCGGCTGGGTCAAATTCCTTCAGAGAGGATAACCAAAAACATCAACAACTGGATATTGCTTGCCAAAACAAGGGTAAACTCACAAACTGAAGAACTTCTGCATGCTGAGTCTTTCCGGTGCATACTTCCTTGTACGATGGATCGGCCTTGACACCTCCAGCATAGCCCACTCGTGGATTCGAAATAGCCTGTCCAAACTTCTTGACGAAGCTACGCTCGACACCCCAGAAACATCCTGTATACTTGTAATGTCAAATTTCGGAGAGAAAAAGAAAAAAACCAAGAAGCGCAATTGTTAAGCGAACCTGCACCAAATGTGGCAAATTGCTTGGTCATTTGTTTGATTTTTACAACAATAATAAAACAGACAACGAAAGGTGCATTACAAATCACCAAGAACCTTGTCAAATATTTTGACAACAAAAGGCGACATTGCTTTCGATTCACACTGGTAAAACGACATCAAAACGCCCATTGACAAGCAACACAGCGCTGTTTCCGATCCCGGCACATGAAACACCCACTGCCGCTTCTGCAGCACCAAAAACAAGGATTGAAGCCCTTTCGGCAGACAATATATTGCCAGCTCCGCCCTCCGATGCTTCTTTTCTAAAAATATGCTACTCCCACTCGCCAAACACCCCAAAAAGTAGTACCAAAACTTGTGATCCCGTTCCAAAACGCCCGACCTTACCAAATTCCGAACAATACAAATTCCAGCCATATAAACGCCAACATAGCTTGCAAGGAACGATGAAGAAACAAGAGTGTTCCAAATCCCTTTTGAAACCAATTCCCCTGGTTTCTCACGCAACTGTCTTGTCTTCAAAAGTACCATGGGGACGAAATTGAGGGCTGTGTATACAGGAGCTATTCCAATAAGGACTTTCCAGATCAGTGAGATGTTGTAGCTGATGCAATGGGTGTTTCCTGGGTGTATCACTTCGCAGGGGACGATGGGGAGAATGCCGCGGGCATCAACATTTTCGGAGTAGTAAGAAGCGGCTCCTGAAAGAGCAGTGAGTGCATTTGGTCCACTGTTCTTGTTGATGCAGCTTTCAATTTGAGAAAACGCAATAGGAGGTATCTTTCTTGATTCATGCGCGCGATTATTTTGACGGCTTAAAGAAAGCGCTTCTTTTGAAACGCGAGCTGGGAAAAATATATCGTTATTTAGTATGGGAATATTTGATATGGGGAACTGTCTCCTCCGTACCTGTTTGTACAATCCAGTTGTAATATTCTGGAGGAATTGTATCTGGTTGCATTGTATAACCATACATGATGCTCCCACATGCAATCATAAACAAGAGCGAATCGCCATGTGGAAACGAATACAGGTTCCGACTCTCCAAGCCATTATACACTGCCTGCAACGCCCTTAAACCAAACTGCTGCATCACAGCAACCCGATTCTCGTACGTCTCAAAAAGAACAGAGAGTCCAGAAATGCATCCAGCAATAAATGGTATCCTTCGCTCTTCTCCCACAAGAAACAGTGGTAGACTCCTTTGCCAATATCGAATCACGTAAGAAATTAGCCTGAAGAAGAAGCTGAATGATCCAATCATATTTGCGAATCGGAACACGGATGGGTTGAAGAGTTGTTTGAATGAATGCGATAATGTTGCTCTCCCTTTCAAAACTTTCACGAGCGAGACAACGCAGGAAACACCACCGCGCAAAGCAAATGACAGGGCATAGGACCGGAATCCACCCTTCAGCGAATGGATTAGGAACTCTGAGAAGGAGGCGAATCTTGATGATTTGGGTTCTTGTCCAGGCGCTGTTACTGTTGAAGACCCAGGATTTTCTTGGCTTTTGAAGTCAGAGCCATGGCAAACTGGATCAGTCGAGTTGATGGGTAGGTGATTGGTTGGCATCCGCGACTTGTCATCAAATTTCATGACATTCAAGTTTTGGGCGTTTTCGGAGCTTTTGCAGCAGGAAACGAAGAGGATGCATCATCGCCAGTTCTCTCCACGGGCGAATTTCGACGCATTCTTTGTGTTTCTTGGATTAAAAGTTAAATTATTATTTTCATGAATTATGACCAATTATTCAACAAAGAACGTTGCCACGGCGCACAGCCAATTCAATTTCATCAGCAACTCTTCGGTCCCTATTTGTCAGTAAGCTAGTCGCTCGGCCCTTGCCCCCATTTCTTGCGGTTCGCCCAACGCGATGCAAGTATTCAATGGACGAACGAGGGAAATCATACAAAATGATATGATCGGCTGCCGTAGTGTCTACTCCACGAGATGCAACGTCAGTCGCTACAAGAATGACTAACCGTTCGCTCCAAGGGAGTTTTTCTCCGTCAGTTCCCTGAGTGTCAATAGAACTGCTTGTACCAAACACGGCAGCCGCTTCCAGCAGCGTCTGTTCACTTTTGCTAATCACATTCTTTTTCCCTTCCTTGTATAATCCCAATACGGCATCTCTCATTTTTCCTTCCATCTCACCATTCGCCAAAAACACTGCTCCTGCGCCCGGAGCAACCACTTTTTTGCCTCTCAAGAAGTCACACAGCCAAGTGCCCGTGTCGCGGCTATTTACAAAAATGATGACTCGCTTTTCTCCCGATTGGGAGCTGCGTTTGAGGACATCCAAAAGCAGATTTTGCTTTGTACTTGATGATGTTACAGAAAGAAACATTTGCTTAAGACCCGGTAATGGCCGATGAAGTCGAGGTGTGGCAATTTGAGTATAACCTTCTGGATGCATTGCGGCGATCTTAGATGTCATTGACACAGGGAAAGTGGCGCTAATGTATGTAGTGAGCGGAAGTAAAGGTGGAGACTCCTTTGGTGCAGCTTCATTTGATATCGAATCGTGAGCTTCATCGACAGTGGTCACAGAGGCAGTAGGAATATGGGATCGAATAGCGTGCTGAATTTCCTGCAGATCATCAGAGTTTGAATCATCAAACAGAGTATCCGATTCGTCAACAACTACTTCTGTGAGTTTGGAAAGCGCGAGAGTGTTCTGAGATAGATGCTTTTTCAGTTCGTGTGGAGTAGTGACCAGAATATCGATCGGGGTGGACGCCAATTTGGCAGCTAAACGTTCCGGATGTGCTTGCCGAGCATGAATTCCCAAGACTGTTAAACGCACGTGATGTGAGCACAAGGACTTTGCAACTTCTGTAACTTGTGCTACAAGATCGCGAGATGGAACGAGAATAATTGCACGAGGACGACGAAGACGACGGAGTTTTGATGCAGATACAAAGACGGAGTTGGATTCCGACGAAGAGACTACTGCATCCACAGTATCGTCAACTGACGGCACTGCCTCTTGGGCAACAGTTTCGGCAGTTTTCAATCGTGTGATGAGTGGAAGCAGATATGCCAAGGTCTTTCCCCCGCCAGTTTCAGCACCGACTAAAAGAGCACGCTGTCCGTGTTTCCCCCCCATTGCCAGCGACGCAGGAATCGCCAGGGCTTGAACCGGCGTGGGCTTCGCGCGTTCGCCCAGCGTGGCCCGAATAGCAGCGACGGCGTCGGGAAACAGGCCCATATCTGCAAAGAAAGAAGCCATTAGACGCACCCCAGAGCGACTGTTGAAGTTGAACGAAACGCACTCTGGAACGACGCGGCCTCGATGGCCTTGGCCAGCTGGGCCAGCGTGGCGGGCTTCGTGTCGAGCGGCGCCATTGCAAACTTTGCATCGTACTTGCGCTGTGCGGCGAGACGCGCGGCGATGGAAGCGTTGTTGTTGTTGTTTGAGTTGTTGTTGTTGTTGTTGTTGCGGGCGTTGGCGTTGGAGCTAGAGCTGCCGCTGGCCGCCGGCTTCTTCGGCGCGCGCACGCCGCCGCGCACGCCGACGCCCGAGTCCAGGCGCGCCAGGCGCCGCGTCGCCGGCAGCGCCAGGCCGCCGCCCGTGCGGAACTGCTTCGCCGACACGCGCGGCTTGCGCTGCCCGCCGCCGCTGCCGCCGCTGCTCGGATACTTGGTGTTGAACGTCCAGTTGCTCGGCGCGCGCTTCGACCGCTGCACGCTGCGCTGCACCGCGCTGGCAAACATTGCTGTGTGGAAAAAAATAAAAATAAAAATATTGTATTTAGAAATAATTTATTAAAAGGAAACCATGTCGCGAACGCCTTCCTCCGCACTGCAACAGCAACAGCAACAGCAGCAACAGCAACAGCAACAACAGGCGCAGGGACACCGCCGCTTCGATCCATCGCGCAGACAGCCGCTGCCCTGGAACGATCCAGAGTTTGGTGATCTCGTCGACGACTTCACAAACCTGTTTAGCTCCCAGGAACTAGACAGCGAACCGTTTCTCGTCGACTATTTGGGAGAAATACTGGGTCGATGGGGGCGATGGGCCCAGCGTGGACGGTGCGCAGCTTAATGTGGCCAAACCTGTAGTTAACTTTCATAATAAGGCCCCCACATCTGTGCTTTGAAGCGGCTACTTTATCAGGGATGGGATTTCTAGAACACCAGTATGTCTCCCAAGTCTCTTTTGATAAACCGTTTCTATTGTTGCTAAACGAATACCCTTAATTTTCTGTAATTTATTTTTCAAGTGGCTATGCTCCATCTGAGCGAACAGAACGCATTGAGCGTGCACTTGCAACCGCGATTGCAGGATCAACGGTAGATGCCCTGGAACCAAATGCCACAGAAGCTATGCGTGAAAAGGCTGTGTTGATGCTCGCGGACGAATATCTAGGTGTGTTCCATTTATTTTTTTTTTTTTTTTGCTGAGCCCCTCCGTCGTCTGAGGTCTAAGTCTTTTTTCCTTTGGAATTGTCTACATCTTCTTTCCAGGAAAATCGGCTACCCCGGGACTGGCATCTGATGCCCGTAAACGAGCCAAAAACAGACGAAGTCGACAACTTGTGCGAAAACGGAACAGTCTTGAAGATGATAACAACAATCGAACAATCACGCCCAACACTGCGCCATTTTCCTTTGGATACTCGTCATCTACACCATCATCAAAACATGGCGATTTCCAACAGCAACAACAACCACGACCCATGATGAAATCTGCGGGCAGTGTCCCACCGTCAAGTGTAGTTGCATCTAATCCTGCGAATGGCGGATCTCCTCGCATTCGGAGTGTATGTGTGAACCTCCTTTCTTTTTTTTTTTTTTTTTTTTTTAATTTTTTAATTTTAATTTTTACATTCCAGACATCTGCTGGTAACGGGCCTAATCCACAATCTGGAAACTCCAGGAGAAAAGCGAGCAATGATCCCTCTTGGGTCGAATCGAATAATGGAAACCGCTTACATGACCGTCGAGGTAGCAGCTCAAGTGCAGATGACCAATATCCCCAACAGCAACAGCAGCAGCAACAGCAGCAGCAACAACAACAACAGCAACAACAACAAACTAGCTCGTATAACGCCCGCGGGGGTATAGATCGTGGTGGATCTGAATCGTATGGAGGCATGCCTAACGGAATGGGTCAACCAATGTACAGATCCGCAGGGGGCAGCAGTAGTGGCAATGGTTCATCGGCGGGAATGAGGAAAAAGTCAATGGAAAGCATGTCGTTTGAACAAAAGTCGAGGAATCCGCCGTATTCTGAATACAACATGCCGGATCCACAATATCAAGGATTGCGGAGCGCTGGTTCATCTGCCGCAATGGGGGCTGCAGCATATCGAAGGAAAAAGAGTGCTGATAGTGTAGAATCTTTTGCAATGTATGGCGGAGGCGGTGGTGGTGGTGGTGGTGGTGGTGGATTTGATGATCGTGGTGAATACAATGACGGTATGTTGGGAAGGTCTGTGAGTGTGAAGAGTTCCGGTGGCATGTATTATCAGCAACAGCAGCAGCAGCAACAGCAACATCAAAGGAATCCATACCCAATGCAGCATGTCATGCCTATGCAGATACAAATGCAGATTCAAAACCGCAATTATGATCCGTCTCAGCAAGTGTTTCCACAACAGCAGTATGGAAATCCTATTCAGCCGGGGGGCGGCTCTCCGAATATGCCCATGTATGGCGCGGCATCATCAACGGGTCGATATATAGATCAGCAGCAACAGCAGCATCGGTATTACGATGGATCGCCATCCGTATCACAGCAATCGCGCTATATACCACAACAATCTCAACAAGGCTCGGGGTCTGCATTATCACGAAGTAGCTCGAGGAAACAGTAACTCAAAAATAAAGAACTAAAAAAAATGAAAACCTGTGATATATGGAGAAAAAGACAAAAAAAAACATAAACACAACTTGAAAAGAAAAAAATATCCAAGTATTCAACAGAATTATTCCCTCCTAACCGTCGTTCCCAAAAAAAAAATTCCTCCTTGACCCCCTTGTTTTTTTTTTTTGTGTTTTACCTTTCACTTCTCCGCCTTATCACCAGTGTTACTGCCACTATTTCCATTCCCCGCAATCCTCAACAAAGCCGCAATCATTCCTCCCCTCTCTATATCTCGACGGCTCCGCCTCTCTGCATGTTCTGCAATTTGCGCCTTGAACCACTTTTGCTGACTCTCCAAATGCTCCATTCGAACAACTTTCGTGGGGCCTCCTTGTGATGAATACGAGGACAAGGACGATGGTGTAACTGCAAAGTTGGATCCACGTTTAGTACCCACAGTGTTTACACAACTACTTTTACTACTACCGCAGTTATTGTTGGCGCCGCTACTAGTCGTGTTGGTGCTACTCAGTTTCTGCTTGTTGTTGCTGTTTGATAGTGAGTTTAACTGTGATTTTGATTTTGAGCTTGATTTCTTGTAAGGGCTGAATGTTTTGTTGATGTTGTTACTTGACAAAGTGGGTCGTATGGCTGCAGAGTTCGACAATGTAAACGATGACGAGAGTGATCCTCCGGTTGTTGTTGTTGCGTTGCTTGATTTCGTTGTTGCTGGTGTTGTAGTTTTTGATGTGGACAGTGGATGGTGCGGGAATTGATTCAAGGGATTATTAGTCTGCTGGGAGTCTATTTTAGTTGTTGTTGTTGTTGCTGCTGTTATTGAAGTATTTGAATTTATCGAGTCGTCAGTTGATTGTGGTTGGTCTTGGCTTTGTTGGGGGACAATCATTGAAAGTGATATGTGAGATGTTGGGGTGTTTGCGTTGGCGGCAGCGGCGGCAGCCCAGCGGAATGCTTTCGATGCCGTGATTTTATTTTGCTGTTGTTGTTGGAGCTGCTGTTGCTGTTGCTGCTGCTGATGCTGTTGCGGCTGCTGATGTTGTTGCTGATGATGATTACTTTGTATGCTGTATCCCAAATTTTGAGGTTGATGTTGATCTAAATTCGTTGGAAATTGTTGTTGGGTATTCTGATCTTGCAATGAGAGTGGATAGTAGCCATTGGAAAATGTTGAGACAGGATCACTACTGTATCCGTAAAATGCATGATCCGTCATCAACTCAAACCCGTGTAGAGCGTTGCTTGAATACCGCGGTTCCTCGTAACCAGTGAATCCAAAGTACGCTTCTGGCTGCATAACAAGACTATGGGGGTCATAGGTGAATTGCATTTGACTCGATAGTTGAGACAAGTTGCTGTCTCCGGGAGATGTTGTTGTTGTAGGAGGTGATGGCATTAAATTGTTGGAATTGCCTGACGTTGAGGAATAACCGGAAGCAGCGTATACAAAAGAAGAATCGTTGGTGCTGCTTGAATCGTTTGTAATCGGAGAAGTAGTGTAACTGTTTGTGTCCATAGGAATATCACCAATCTCTGTATCCGAATTCCATCTCAAAAACGCTTTAATTTCTTCGTAATCTGCAGATGAAGCGCCAGATTCAATACAGACAGGATGTGGCATATGTGGAGCAGGCAGCGGAATCATTGCGCGTGGGTCATTCAAAATATGCAAGAGATTTTGGGAACCAGAGTCCAGAGGATTTGGTGACGCAGATCGTTGATTCATTCCGTCAAGCATTTCCTCAAATTGCTCTGACATTGCTGACTGAAGTTGATGATTTTGATCAAACAAGGTACCATAGCTTTCGCACCCATTATTTGGCTGTGAGTTTGTGTTTTGACTTTGAGAAACAGTAACAGTTGAAGAAGCAGACATAATAATACGAATATTTGCTGCTACGTGCGATATTAGATTTCAATGCTGCGTTTTCCCACAATTAGGTATGATAACAATTGGAACAATGGTGAACAAGGAAAAGGGTGGCACGATATGCCATTGTGTTGGGCAACAAAGGCGAACATTTCACCACCTCTTGGTAGAAAGGGAAATGACGCGGATAGAGAGCGAAAGAAAAATGAGCATGCAGTGAGGAGAACGTACCCGAATGATAGATATTAACCCCTTGAAGTTGGGACTTTGAACAGTTTTTACGCAAGTATTTGATTGGATTCTGAAAAAAGGAAAGCCTCTCTATTGTTTAAAAAATCGCCCATTGTCCTTATATTCTCAATAAGGCTTGAACTTGGAAATAATGCGGAAGTGTCGGAACAGCTTTTTCATCTTTTTTTCTACGATTTGCCTCGACCATTACTATGGCAGCGGAGAAGAAGGCCAGCCCGGCGAAGGAAATGTTTGCTGGATGTGTCGGAGGAATTGTTCAGGTGAGAAGGAGAAGCGGCATCGATCTCTTTATTATGTTTTGGGAGGTTGAGGTTGTGTAGTTTGGACACCTACGACGAACACAAGCAATTGATCAGAGACACTCAAATCCATTAAGACCAGCAATAATATCAAGACATTGATTGAAGATTTATTTTAGCTCATCGTGTCTATTGCTTCTATAGGTTTTAACCGGACAGCCTTTTGACACTGTCAAGGTTCGTCTACAGACACAACCGGATCAATACAGCTCCATGGTCGACTGCGTCAAAAAAACATTGAAGAATGAGGGCTTTCGTGGGTTTTACAAGGTTTGATCTCGACATTCGTTTACGTCTTGCGTGGTGGCTCTGTGATCCTTACTGTATATACAGGGTGCTTTGACTCCGTTGATTGGAATTGGAGCGTGTGTTTCTATTCAATTCTCTGCTCTGGAGGCGACGAAGCGTTACTTTACAGCTCAAAATGCCTCCAGGAACCAGCAAAATCCAAACACCTTGTCTTACCCACAGCTCTTTCTCAGTGGAAGTGCTTCTGGTATTGCAAACAGTGTTTTATCTGGTCCAATCGAACATGTCCGTAGTAGATTGCAGATCCAAGCGCGGTCTGGAGCTGCTGGTGCTTATGCTGGGCCTATTGACTTCTTTAAGCGTGTATACAGCCAGTACGGACTTGCCGGTATATACAAGGGACAGGGGATTACGCTTGTCAGAGAGTTTGGGGGTTATGGAATCTACTTCATGACTTATGAAGCATTGATGCAAAGGCAAATGAAGATTCAAAAGACCCAAAAGAGAGGAGACGTTCCCGGTTGGATGCAATGTTTGTTTGGTGCCGCCAGTGGATACGCACTGTGGACGGTCATGTACCCAATTGTACGTTTGTCTTTTTTTTTCAAGTGCAATTTTTTTGTGTTGAAGAATATTTGCTTTTTTTCAGGATGCCATCAAGTCCCGAATCCAAACAGATAGCTTTGAAGTTAAGGACAGAAAGTACAAGGGTATTGTGGACTGTGTAAGAAAAACTTTGGCTACGCAGGGGGTGATGGGTTTCTACCGAGGATTTGTTACCACCATGCTTCGTGCCGGTCCAGTGAACGGATTCACGTTCATGGCGTACGAAGCAACGATGCGTGTGATTGGATGAGCAAGACGCTGAAATAAAAAAGACGGAGCTTTTGCATTTTTTCTTGATGAAACATGAGGGTGGCACATCCCAAATTTCATCCCGTGATTTTGCCTCGTGATCTTTCCTGAAATCCCCTCCAACCAACACCACATGACGACTAACGTTGATCCGCATTCCATGCCCCAGAGCATCCTTCACCAGCAGCTTCAGCAACAACAGCAGCAACAGCAGCAGCAGCAGCAGCAACACCAACACCAACATCCGCAGCAGAGTGGCCACCACTCAATGCATCCAAGCACCAATGCTAACCACTCCACCGCCGGATATCCAGACGAATACGGCTCCGTAGTCGGGTCACTAGGCTCAAACAACTATTACGGTAAGCAGAAAGCTGGTTTTTTTCAAAGCTGTTGACAGCAGCTGGGACGGGGCCTTGTGACCCCGATTGCCTTCTTCCCAGCTGGACACATGACTAGCTTGCTTATCATAACCCTCCTCTTGCTTTATTCGCTTGCACATTATGGATACTAACGACAAACATATTGTGGATCGATATTAGCCCCTTACGCCTCCTCACTCCCTAATGGTCAACACATGCAAGCCAACAACAACCAACTCACAAGTCCTGTTCACACGACTGGAAACACGCCAAACAGGGGAAACTTTCCGTACTCTATGGCTATTCCATTGCCTCAACAAAACATTGCGTATGACCAAAACCAAAACAACCAGCAACACCAACAACAGCAACAACAACAGCAACACCAACAACCCCTGTCCCACAGCCCGTATGACCCTTCATCACTGGGAAAGAGAAATTCTCAAATAGGGGGCATGATTGGAATGAATGGCGTTAATAACTACAATCAGCTTCTAAGTGGGAGCCCCACTGCAAAAAATGGCACGTCTCGTATTCGGAAAGAAAGCATCAACGTTGGCAGCCCTACAGGTTCTCCAATGAACTTTTACCAGAATCAAAGACATGGATCCATTGCCGGGGATTCCTTAGTCGGTGATGACGATTTGATGGATAATGGAGGCAAAATGTAAGGGAGAAAGCAAGGAAGAAAGCATCAACTAAAAAAACCAACTCCCCCCTTTAAAAAAAAATATACACACACAGTATGGACAGCAATGAGAAACGAGCCCGCCGTCGTGCATCTCACAACGCTGTGGAACGCCGCCGTCGTGACATCATCAATGAAAAAATCCATGAACTGAGTCAATTACTTCCAGACCACCACCTACTCCCTGCCGATGCGCAAAACAAGGGTAGCATTCTTCGACGCAGTGTTGATCACATGCGTGGTGTTCAAGCCCTTGCAGGTCGTCAGGCGGAACGTATCACTGAATTGGAAGGTGTTTGTCGGGCCTTGATGCAGCGAGCAAATGTTATGGAGCATGAATTGGTGATGAGTTTGCCGCTTGGTACTACCTTTGAATTGCCTGTTGCGGGAATGCCTGGTGGTGGAATTACGGGTAGTCAATTGGCTGGTGCAAGGATGGCTGCTGAAGCTGCGGGACAGAACAGCATTGGTGTTGCAGCCGGAGGGTTGGTAGGTTTGAGTAACGACCAGCGCCGTGATAGTATTCCTCAGCAAGGAGCTGGGTTGGGTATGATGATGCCAAATGGAGCTGGTTTCGTTGATAATGGTGCCAGTCATTTGAATACGCACCCAAATCAAATGAGCTTTGGATTGGAGTGAATAATGTAATAGGGACGAGTTAGGAATGCAGGCTGCTTTTATGTGATGAAGCGCCCGTTTTTGAGTTGAAATGGTCGTAGTTTTTGTTCACTTTACTTTTACTTTTGTTTGTACTTCCGTTTTTTGCTCGACTGTGCTTTTTTTTTTGGTTTCTCTTTTTGGTTCTATGTTTTTTGTACTTAGCAAAAGTTTTTTTGAATGAAGTTTTATCAAATGTAAATCAATGCCCTCAAAAAAAAAAACACATGGATCCCATCATGGTTTCTGTTGATCCAAATCCACTGCAGTCGCAACTTCCCCATCATCAAACTCAGGAGCACTCCAAAGAAGCTCCACAACCAGAGGAGATAAAGGAGGAACAGCCAGCGTTGGAGGTTTTGGAGCGGCGGCGTGTGTTGTGACTTTGAGAGGTGGGCTTTGAACTTCTGGAGAATTACTTGCCGCTGCTGCCACCGTCCCATCTGTTGTTGGTGATTTTTGGGTTGACGTGAACTTCCAGGATGAGAAAAATGATTTTTTGGGCTGGTCCACTGCTGCTGTTGCTGTTGCTGTTGTATTAGTTGACGTCGTTGATGTTGCTGATGTTGCTACTTCGGGACTTTGTGCCAATGCAATCGAGCCAGGAGAATCTGATGGGGTATCGTTTGTATTTACTTGAAGTGGTTGAATTTGGTCAATTGGTGCTGCTAATAAGTTACTAGTTGCCCCATTGGTGTCCGGTGTTGCTGCTTCAGAGGGGGTTTCGGCGGATTTAACTTCCTCTTGCGGTGAATTGCCAGCCTCTGTAACCGAAGCAGAAAGAGATGCAGTAGCAGTAGTAGAAGCAGTTGCTGAATCTTCAAGGAGTGGATTATTCGAGTCTGCGGAGTCGTGTTCATGGGTAACAGGAACAGCATCGTACATATCCTTCACCAATCCTCCATATTGCTCAAATAATTGGTCGCGGTCAATGATTCCGATCAATGTTTCTGGATTGTCTCTTATTTCAATCTTTTTGTGAGAAAAGCGTGTTTCAGAAAGGATCCACAAGGAAAGTAGAAAAAAAAAAACACACCTTCTTCACAGTTGCAGCATCAATGGCGCCCTTCATCAGTTTCCATGACATCCAAAACATTGTTGTATTGGGGAAAATAATGAGTCTTTGTAATGTTTCTGGGTAGTTTTTCTGGAAGATGGGTATCAAGGCTTTCAAAGTGTACGTATCCATTTGTCCATTTGTCGTATTGAAACGATCCAAAATCACGACAAGTTTATCTTTCAAAATTCTGTGACAAAAAAAAAGGAGAGTATGTTTCGTGAGAATTATTGTGATTTTCGGCGCCACGTTTTTTTTTTTTACCCCTCTGATCTAGCTCTTTCAATCAAGTACACAGAATATCTCACAAGGCGATCACGAGAGATTGAATCTTTAGGAGTTTTGTGTCGAGAATTATTCAGAACAAGTATCGGGACCTAGAACAATGGAGACGAGGATATTAACCCACAGTTTTTGTTTTCTCCCCCCCATAGGCCTCGTGAACTGACCCCCGTTCTCGTATGTCCAACAAATTGAGCAGCACCCGTTTGATCCAAATCATTGAAATCCTCATCAAGAATAGAATTTGCCTTGAACGCCTCTCTCCAACTCAAGTGATCAGAAACGGCGCCCAGTGCCTTCCCAGTATGATGATTATTGGATCTGAGGAATTTAAGGAGTTCATGATCGTTTAAATAGTCGACTTTTTCAGATTTATAGAGCTCTCGAGCAGTTGTGAGAAATTTCTAGATTTTTTTTTTTTTTGAAACACGAAGGAGAGTTAAACTTTCATATTATCCTTTTTTTTTTGCTTTTGTTCTTTTGTTCTTTTTTTCAAGGGGATGGGGGGTTTGTTGGTGTTATTTACTTTTTCCGTGTCGCGCAGCTCAGATATTTTGGAATCAGGCAACGACAGTTCAGCAATGTTGAGCCAGCTATTTGAAATTCCCGCTAAAGAGCCAGCTGAAGGTAGACTGGTGCGAGAAGCCATAGCAGATATGCTCCCTTCTCGTCTAGGTTGCGTCGTTGTGGCCATTGATGATGGGTGTATTAATTTACTCCCGTGTGTTTTTCCAGGGAGTTTTTCCGATCAAATAATAAAAATCATCAATCAGACCATCCCATCCCCCCCAAAAATGGCCTCAAAGCAAGCGAGCAAGCGACTACAGAAGGAATACCAGCTCATGATGAGCAACCCACCAGAGTTTATAATCGCAAAACCGCAAGAGGCCAACATACTCATTTGGTAAAGAGGGAAAAAGTTGTTGCCGCCACCCTTGATTTACACACACACCCAGGCACTACATTGTAACCGGCCCGCCAGACTCACCCTACCATGGAGGAGAGTATCATGGAAAAGTTATATTCCCGGAAGAGTACCCGTATAAACCACCAGCAATCAAGATGTTGACACCCAATGGTAAGGAGAAAGGGAAATGACGTAATGAAACGCAAAAACCACAACACCAAGAAAAAAAACCAACAACACCCTCCCCGCCACGGCCTTGTTCTTTTTGATTGGGTCTCTTTGTTTTCTAACGGGATCTTTTAAAAAAAAATGATACAGGCCGTTTCCAAATAGATACTCGACTCTGTTTGTCAATGAGCGACTACCATCCTGGCACATGGAACCCTGCGTGGAGCGTGGCCACGATCCTGACGGGTCTCTTGTCGTTTATGCTGGAAGAAACACCCACGACTGGGTCTATTAAAACGTCTGTCCTGGAACGTCGATCGCTGGCGGCGAAGAGTAAAGCGTGGAATAGAATGGATCATCGTTTTCGAGAAGTTTGGGAGGATATGTTGGAGGAAGAGGAGAGACAGGCGGCAGCTGCTGCGGCGGGGGAGGCGGGAGCAGGAGATGATATTCTTGTCAAGGACAGATCAGGTATATATTTTTTTTATTTATTTCGTTCCGTTATGCCTGTGGGGCGGTTTTACTTATGTTCTGATCTTTTCTTGGTAGATGCTGTGGAGGAGGGGGGAGATGTAACTGGTGTTGCGCCTGCAGCTATTCGTACTATGCAGCACGACCTGAGAAAGAGGCTCCCGAATGGTTCACGACCAGTGCCTCAGCAGCCGATTCAGGCTGCTGCTAATGGAAATGTTGTTCTTGTACAAAAAGCTGTCGATGGCGTTTGGGGGAGAGTCCGGAGCAACTTGTGGCTTCTTCTATTGGGTGGTGTGATGACGTATTTAGTCGTTTTGAAGGTTGTGAGTAAGCTTTCTGGTTAACCTGGTTACGGTTGCTGTAAAATGTTGTTGTAGCTATCCTTTTTTTCGTTTGTGGGTCCTCTTCATTATACTTCATGCCAATACAAACTCAAAAGGGTCTCATTCCTATGCTGGCTTTTCTTAACAAACATACGTCAGTTATTTAAAGTCATTCTTTATTCAGGGCATAAGTCTTGATACGTCCCAACCGCTTTCAGTCTTGTCGAAAACAAGACGATCATGAATCCTTCCAACACGGCCTTGCCAGAATTCGATCCGCTCACAAGCAATGCGCCATCCTCCCCAAAATTCAGGACGTGGAATAGTGGCCGTTCCTTCAAACTGCTTTTCAATCTCTTTTTCGCGTGCCTCCAACACAGCGCGTGATTCAACTTTTGAACTTTGGTTATTAGAAACCCATGCGCCAATCTGAGAGACACGAGGGCGGGTCGAAAAGTAGGCGTCGGATTCCTCGGCGGTTGTTTTGGAAGCCTTTCCCTCAATGCGTACCTGGCGTTCCTTCCAATAAAAGGTAATTGAGGCGAAAGGATTTTCGGACAGATTGGTTGACTTGCGCGAGTTGTAGTTTGTGTAAAACACAAAGCTATTAATAATTGTATTCAGTCTGAGTCAGGATGTGACCTTTTAAGCTGGTACTTACCCACGATGGTCAAAAGACTTCAGCAATACGATACGAGCATTTGGACGCATGTCTCTGCCAGTTGTTGAGACGCACATTGCGTTGGCTTCGTGTTCAGACTTTTTTGCATCCGAGAGCCAAGTGTCAAAGAGGGCCATTGGGTCTGACGAGTGGAGGGTTCCGGTCGCATCGTCAAGCGTGTTGGACACGTACGACAGACGCATATCTGCAAGGTCTCTGTTGACAAGCTCCATTCCGCCTTTCAAGTTGTTTCGTAACAATAAATTTCTGGCAATATTATAACAGTATATTCTTATTACTAATTGCTAAGACGGTACACACAAATGCTCAAGCCGCTAATCGCGACATCCTGTATTCGCCGGTTTCGCGCGATGGATCCACCAGCTGGTACACGATGCGCTCGTGCGGCTTGCCGACAATGTCTGAACCCTCCCAGAACTCGATGCGTTCGCAGCGCGTTTTAAAGGCGACAAAGAACGGCGGCACGGGGATCGGGTCGACGGCGGCGAAGCGCGCGCGCACGGCGGCGACGCGATCGGCGTGGGCGGCGGCGGCGGCGGCGTCGGCGAGCTCGTCGCCCATGTGCTCGGACGCCCACTCGGCGATCTGCGCGTCGCGACTTCGGCGCGCAAACAGCGCAGCGGCGGCGGGCGGCGGCAGCAGCAGCGCGGCGCCCTCGACGCGCACCTGGCGCTGCGGCGTCCCCGGCGCCGTCCACGCAAACAGCAGCGCGGCGAACGGCGCCGCTGCGAGCTCGGCGGCCTTGCGCGAGCCCGCGCCCGTCGTGAACACGAGTCCGCCGTCGTCGAACCCGCGCAGCACAACAACGCGCGACGCCACGCGCCCGGACAAACTCGCCGTGCTGACAACCATGTGCTTGGCGCGCGCGCCCTCCGCTGCGACCGCGTCATTCAGCCACGACGCGAAATGCCGCATGGGCGCCGACGTGGGTGCCGTTGGTGATGTCATTTATTGATTTCTTTTGGGCGTATTTACACAAAGAATAAAAATAAAATAAGAAATAAATAATTAAATGGCCGAAGTCGAGTTCGACAAAGAGGTCCTGTCCTGCATCTCGGCTAGCGCTCCGCTGTCTGCAAACCGCATCCAACGCATTACAAAACTAGCCATCAAATATGGACGGGTAAGCAAACAGTCACTTGACTGACTCTCATCTATTGACAACTGCGGGTGGGGCCCTAACATACGTGCTTAGAACTACAAAGCCGTCGTTTTTTCCATCGAACGACTAGTGACAAAGTGCCCGGCCGAACACAAGCTGTCTGGTAAGCAGTCAAAAAAAAATAGGAGGGTGAGAGAGTATTGATGTCCTAATTATCCCCCTCACGACTCGTTAGCACTCTATATTATCGATTCTGTTGTTCGTGCTTGCCAAAAGAGTCTTCATCCTCAAGAATATACCAACTTGGTTTGTGTTATAGAATGGTCGACTTTTGGGTTTGCAATTTTGCTGATTATCGTTCCTTGCACCTTACAGGTGACACGATTCGAAGAAAAAATAGAACAGATGTTTCCACACATGTTGTCCGCGCCCCCTAAAGACAAGGTTTGTTTGCCTTTTTTGTCCATTGTTGAAGGCAACTCGTATTAAGCTTTTCTTTGGATACAGGATAAGATGAAGAAGCTCATTAATATATGGAAGGGGATGGCACTCTTCAATAAAGAAATGCTGGAAGGACTCGAAATGATATATTTGCCGGACCCGGTTGCTAACCCTGCTGTTGCTGGTTTGCTTTTTTTGATTATTATTATTTTTCTGGTGTTTTTAAATCGTCATCCACAGCGTTACAAGCGACCGATTCACCGCGAGGATATGCATCTCCTATTGATCCTACAGCGTCTGATCACTCTGCTGCTGGTACGCCTGTCACGGCTGTAAACAAAAATGATCCGCGGCTTCGCACTGGCTCTTCCCTGAATCCCGCTCAATCTGCTCAACCTACTGTTGCACCATCTGCTGTACCGGCAAGCTCAATGGCTCAGGCGGCTGTTGACCCATTTGCCGCACTTGGTGTTGATGTTAATTCTCTTGATCCAATTACTCTGATTCAAACAATGTCATACGTGCCTACTATCGGCATGGATCCATCTATTCTGATTCCGGTATTGGTGAAGAGCGTCGAAAAGGCGAAAGCCGAAGGAAATGTTGCAATTTTGTCTCAAGTTTTTTCATCGTTGGGAGAAGCTGGATGTCAAGCCCTTGGGCTAAATTTGGGTGGTTTTGTGAATGGTGCTGGTTCTGAAGTTTCTGGGGCTCCTGCTGCTCCTCCAAATGATTTTGATTATGGTGATGAAGATGATGATGTTCGACCTGTTTCATTGGCCAGACCCTCTGTTGCGGATTCTTCCTCGACCAACGCCGCTTCGATACAGTTAAGTTTCATTATTTTATTTTGTTTTTGTTTCACACATGTAGCGAGTTTTTTTTTTTGTTGTTTGTTGTCTCTCTCTCTTGACTGGCCGTGTTTTGTGATGGCGGCGTAACTCGTTCTCCACGATTGCAAAAACACATACTGTTGTTTTATTTATCGCGAAATGCATTGTGGCCAGTTCAAGTATTTTGAGCTGCGTTTCCCGCTATTGGACAGACCTTGCGCCAGGGGGTGAAATGTTGAAGTGAGCCGATAAGGTTTCTTTTACGCTCGCCTATATGCCCGTTCGCTCTCTCCTAATAAACCCCTTCTATTTGCAACTCCGAATTTGTGCGAAATTGTCTCTTGTTCGCATTCAAGCTGCCATCTGCCTCAATTCTACCTCTCCCAACTTACGAAAAACCTGCTCCATTCCCCTTGGTCCATTCGGAAAAAGATTTTGATGTCGTTGAACCGTCACGATGGATTTTTTTTACGAGCGAGAACCCCCCCAAACTGGCTCAAACAAGAAAAATCTAACCAAAAAAAAAAAAAAAAACGAAAATTTTTCGTCGCCCCCCCCCCACACAAACCCCTCCCGACAAATATAGACCTCCGCCACCACCACCACCAGCAGCACCAACGTTAGTTTCACCGTCGCCGAAAAATTATCAGCAGCAAGAACCAAAATTAGTCGCAACTCTTCCACCTGGTGTCGACTTGACTCAATTACAGAATTCAATCATGATGCAATATGCTCAGCAGCAGCAGCAACAACAACAACCGATTACACAACAGCAATTCCCACCGCCAATTAGTCTCACGCAATCACACACGTTTTCGGGGAGTTGGGCGTCGAATCGACCAAAAGCGATATGGGGTGGAAAGAATCCTGAGAGGTATGAACGCGACTTGTTGGAGAAGGGACCCAAGAATATTGTGCCGTTCCGTGGTGGAGATAACACTGCGGCTGTTTCTGGTATTGTTTTTTTTTTTGTTTTGTTTTATTTCTAGGTGATAATTTTTTTTTTCCCTCTTCTTTTTTTTTTTTTTTTTTACAAAAGTTCTCTCGCGATCTCTTTTTATTGGCGGTCTCAAACCTGAAACTACAAAAGAACGTATTGAAACGTTTTTTTCGCAAGCTGGACGAGTTTGTGGCGTCAACTTGAACAGTCTCAAAAACACTGTGTTTGTAAAATATTACACCCGAGAAGAAGCAAATTCTGCAAAGAATGCGTTGATGGGGAAAGCTTTTGAAGGGTTGCCATTGAAGGTGAAATTCTTTTTTTCTTTTTTTTTTTTTTTGGTTCTTTTTTTTTTTTTTTTTTTTTGTTTTTTTTTTTTTTTTTTTTTTTTTTTTTTTTTTTTTTTTTTTTGATACTAACCAGAAAATAAAAATACAGATTAGTTGGGGATGTGGGTTTGGTCCAAAAGAGCATTTTGAGTACAACGCAGGCATGACAGTGTTTCCAATATCTGAAATGTCTGAAGCAGATAAAAAGAGTTTATCGAATGCGAAATACGGAGGCGGTCCGATTGAAGGGGGTACTTTTGTAGAGGAACCTGATATTGCTGATTTTGAGGGTGGAGGTAGTAGTAGTGGAGGTGGTGGTGGTGGACGTGGGGGTAGCAGTCGCGGTGGTGGTGGTGGTGGGAGTGGTGGAGGTAAGAGCCATCGTAGCAACAGCTATGAAGAACGTGGTGACAGAAGTGATAGAGACCGAGAGAGGGATAGAGATCGGGATCGAGACAGAGATGGTAGGGATAGTGGGCGTGATCGTGATCGGGAGAGGGACCGTGACAGGGATCGAGATTACAGGAGTAGTAGGTATGATGATAGTAGGGGTAGTGGTAGTAGTAGTAGCAATCGTGGGAGGGATTATGATGACCGTGATGATCGGGGGGATAAGAAGCGGTCGCGGTGGGTGTGAGTTGGAGAATATAACAGATTGCTTTTTCTTTTCTTTTTGTGCATCATCTTTCTTTTTTTTTGAATTGAATTGAATACTGTATGTATGCTATTGCTTAATTTTTTTTGAACCCTTCACTCAAGGGTTCATTAAGATCTCTTTTCTCGGGAATACCGGGACGTGAGCCACATTTTTTGACCAAAAAACGCAGCCAACAAAGGAAACATGATCCGAGCCACTCGCATTCTGACAACGCGCTTCAGGGCCACAGCTCCCAGCCACCTGTCCCGAACACTGACTAGTTTCGCCAAACACGAGTCCATCTTGACTGAGTTGGGAATCAGCAAAGTCAACCAGGGCGTCTTTGATGGGGCGTGGGGCGGCAGCGGTCCAACCCAGAGTGCCGTTTCACCAGCCACGAACGAAACCATTGCCAAAGTATCGACTGCAACGATTGATGAGCTCAAAGTTGCGATTGCGAAAGCGAAAGCAGCACAAGAAGAATGGCGTCATGTTCCGGCACCGAGACGTGGGGAAATTGTGCGCCAAATCAGGGAAAGACTTGAGAAGCATAAGCACGCGTTGGGATCTCTTGTTTCATTAGGTTTTTTTGGGCGTTTTCTTTTGTTGTATTGGTGTGGTGAATAACTCACTCTTTTCTTTTTGCTTGTTTTCCCCCGTTATAAAAAAAAACAGAGGTTGGAAAGATCTATGCTGAAGGGGTGGGAGAAATTCAAGAATACATTGACATTTGCGATTTCGCGACTGGTTTGTCCCGAGCCTTGAATGGAAGCGTGATTCCCTCCGAACGCCCTGGTCACTTTATGATGGAGCAGTACCATCCATTGGGAGTCGTCGGAATTATTTCTGCATGTAAGTCGGGGGTTTTGGCTAATTGTTTTGTTTTCTGATTTGTTCCCACAAAAAAAAAAAAAAAAAAAGTCAACTTCCCAGCCGCCGTTGCCGGATGGAATGTGGCGCTTGCCTTGATCACTGGAAATGCAACAATCTGGAAACCAGCCCCCTCGACACCTTTGATTTCAGTTGCCATTTCCAAAATCATTCAAGACGTGTTGGAGGAAAACAACCTTCCTGGTGCGCTTCATACAATGGTTTGCGGAGGCGCAGACGTTGGAGAATACCTGGCCAAATCTCCAGACGTCAATTTGGTTTCCTTCACGGGGTCAACTGAAGTGGGAAGAAAGGTTGGAACTGTTGTTCAGAATCGGTTTGGAAAGCTGCTTTTGGAGCTTGGTGGAAACAATGCTATTATTGTTAACGATGATGCGGATATTGAGTTGGCGGTTCGTGCGTGTCTCTTTGCGGCGGTGGGTACAGCTGGGCAGAGATGCACCACAACGCGACGTCTCTTCTTGCACGAGAAGATTCACGATCAATTCTTGGCTCGTCTTGTTAAAGCGTATGCGCAAGTTAAAATTGGGGATCCGCTTGAAGGTTTCTTTTTTCTTTCCTATTATTTGGTTTGACTGGGATGGCTCATTTTTTTGTTCACAGAGGGAGTTTTGTGTGGACCCTTGCACACTAAAGCAGCCGTAGAAGCTTACAAAAAGACGATAGAATCCGTGAAGGCCCAAGGAGGAAAAATCCTTGTTGGAGGAAATGTTTTGGATCGTCCAGGAAACTTTGTTGAACCCACCATCACAAGTATTGATGCAAACGCTCCGATTGTTCAGCATGAAGTGTTTGTTCCTATCCTTCACGTTAGCAAGATTAAGGTTTGGTTTGTTAAATGGTTTTTTTTTCGTTTTATTTTTTAACTTTTGAATCTTGAATTGTCGCAGAATTTAGAGGAGGGCATCAAATTCAACAACCAAGTTATGCAGGGTCTCAGTAGCAGTCTGTTCACGTCCAACATTGCCAATGTATTTAAATGGACTGGACCAGCAGGAAGTGACTGTGGAATTGTAAACGTGAATATTCCCACCAACGGAGCAGAAATTGGAGGAGCATTTGGTGGAGAAAAGGAGACGGGTGGTGGTCGCGAGTCAGGTTCGGATTCATGGAAGCAGTACTGTCGTCGTCAAACTGCTACAATTAACTACAGTGGCGCCCTTCCATTGGCGCAAGGAATTAAGTTTGAGTGATGAAATAAAAGCGTATGAGTTAAAAAAAGAGTTTATCATTAATCGAAAATGGAATCCAAATTCTCTAGAATTATAGCCAAGGCTGCTGAGATTGCCGTATGGCAAGATTGCTCCAGGAAAATCTTCGATTCAATATCATCCTTCCGAACCCAAGAGAAGCCAAATCCATCCAAATCCTCCCTTAAATCCTCGGAAATAATAATTGCCCGTTCATATGATTCAGCAGCATCTCTCGTGGATGCTATCTCATTCTCAATTGCCTTGTACCCTTCCCGCATTTTGTCGGTGAGTCTCTTGACTCCCATGTGATTAACCCAATGTCTTACTTTCCCCCACAAAAAGCGAGCCCGCTCTTGCAACTTTTCTTTTTCCTTTAGTTTCCGTTTTTCTAGTTTCTCTTGCAGCTCCAGTTTTTCTCTCAGTTTCTCTTTCTTCCTCGCCCGTTCGTTCTCTTTAAACTTTTTCCTTGCCATTGCATTGGATGCATTTCGTTCCTTGTCAACTTTCCCAAGGAACCATTGATCGAATTCGGCCTCCATGTCGCTGCTGTCTGAGTTTTCTGTGCCTGTCTCGAATGTTTTGTGTGGGAAAAAGGGACTGTTTGCGGGGACTTCAATGATTGAAGGGGGTTGTGCGATTTTGAGTTCCATGGTAGAGTTACGAAAACCTGGGATATTTTGAGAAGTTATTATGGACAGTGGAGAAAGTGGTGGAGCATTTGAAGATGTTACTGCTGCTCCTGCTGCTGGTTGTGTGGATTGGTCTAAATTAAGGTCATGGAAAGATGATGATGGTCGAAGGGATGGGCTTTGTGAGTCTGGGAGTTCTTGCCAAAGACCCTTTACTTTTGGGTTGTTTCTGCTTTCGCGTTGAGAATTCCTGATGCTGTTGAAGCTGGGGGAACTAGGAACACTCCGTGATTCGCTGTGGATGTTTTTCAGACTCGCAGAACTTCCCAGATTATTAGGGGTAATTCTTGGTGATTGTTTCCCGCTGTCACTCATGCCGCCATCGCGTGGAACAGATATTGTAATTCTTGTTGAGGCTGGTTTCAAAGAATCCGTTTCTTGCTTTTCTTGCTTTGACAACAACCGCAGTTCTTTTGATGAGATTGGTCAGAGTATCGCATTCTAGACAAAAGGGAAATACCTTGTTGATAGGTCAGGTTTTGACGAGATGGTGTACGAAACATCAAATTGGCGAAGAAATGGGCCATGGAGGAATACAACGGAGCAGGAATGTCAGTCAGCACAGTTGCCATCCTAAATAAAATCAATGACTCTAATTCCGTAAACAATAGGTGACGGAAACAAACAAGTACCTAACGAGATGTTTGAAGTTGATTTTCAATTCTAAAGCATAGTTTTGAGGAATTGAATTCATGATATCTTTTAACTTTTCGGCAATTTTCTTGTCAGTATCCCAGTCCTGTTCTAATAAAAAATCGCCAGTTTAAAAAATACTGGTGAAGACACTTTTTTTTTCAAAGGTTACCCATGACTTCGACTATCATCTGGGCTAAGTCTGCATTCACTAAAGGCTCGGCTATCGACTTATGGTACAAAAAGTAATTATAAATCATTGCCTTCAACGTGTTCCAGCTGACAGTCTCGATCACAATAGTTCCAAAAACATTTAGGTCCCGATTGTGCTGATTAATGAAATTGATGTGCATATCAATTGCTCGTTTCTCCATAAAGGTGTAGTCTTGCATAAACTGAATTTCAAGTTGCCTTGCAGTTAGCGTTGGTTCCATATCAATGAGTTCATCGGTTTTTTGTGAAACAGTTTCCTTTATATTTTGAATGAATGCAATATGGCGATGGCCTTTTTCTTTGACGGATTCAGGAACTTTGATTAAAGGGTGTAGTCGTCCAACTAGCTTCAGAGAAGTTGCGGCCGAAATTTCGTTTGAAGGAGATGGAATAGAATCCGCAACGTTAGTTTCGCAGGTGACCACATCAATTACAGACGAGGAGTCACTAGGTCTTGGAGTCTTCGAAGAAGAGCCTTCATTGCTTGTTCCTTCCACAGAAGAAACAAATGAATCAATGAACTTGACAAATTGCATTATCGCGCTTTCTTCTTTCTTTGAATATATCTTCTGCTGCGCATCATCTTTGCCAGGATCGGCTTCAGATATTCCGTTTTGGGATTCCAAGACGTTGAGAGGAGGACTGGAAGCGACAACAACAACGGCTCCGGTCGAAGAATTGTTCTTCGAGAACTCATCATTTTGTTCGGAATTTGAGTCAACTACTTGCTGTGGCTCTATACTGCCAGGCTTGCGTTTCGTCTTTTTGCCTTTCAAGAGCAATTGTCGGCTTGGTTGCGCCAATAGCTCAGATGATTCCTCCAACGGCTTTGGATGATCTTGGCCACCACTGGTTGAAAGCGTTTCTTTTGGTCGAGTATCCTTTCCACCAGTTCTTAATCCATGTCGAATTCTCTCGTTCAGTTCCTTCATTTTAATTGCATTCAGCTTCATCATTTCCGTTTTTTCAGTGGAAAGTCCTCCTGGCCTCCAAAGTTTTATTGACTTTTCGCGTTTTGCTGAGATAGAGGATGGTGTTGCTGTACCGATGTCTCGTCCTGCCACATTTGCCTTTACATTTCCATGAACCTCCAGTGCCTCCAAATTATTAGAAGAGGGAATTAAAAAGTCAGAATTGCTGTTGTATGAATTTGTTTGCGAAGCTGGTGATTCGGATTCAATTGCGACAGTCGGCATTGCCCCGCCGTCATAACTCTTTGTTTGGGAAATTGAAATGCCAGATATAACAGAAGTATCAACCATCGAAGTTGTTTGACTGTTGGAAAGACTTCCACCACCATACACACCAAACTCTGAATCAATTGTGTCACGTCCAAGAGTTTTAGATTTTCCAAAACGGGGCGATCGTGGGGACCTCGGCGAACGCGTTCCAGGATTCAATTCAATAGTTTGGAGAGAATTTCCCAACGATGACGATGGAGATTGGGTCAGATTGTTGTTACTGTTTTGTAATGATGATGGCGCTGTATTCTTTTTGTGTTTCACAGTCAGGCTGGGGAACAAATGAGATTTGGAACCAGAGGGTGTGTTATTAGCAGACTCATTGGTAAAAGTTTTTGACAGTGGGACTGCTGTGACGACCATTGCGCCAGTTTTCTCAGTTGAATTCTTTGCCCTTGTGCGATCGGGTTTCTGTGCCGAATTGAAAAGATTTGGAACAGATGAATTGGATCCAAAATCAAGAGCAAGCTTTGCGTGGTCTTTTGAGGAAGATTCGCCAGACTTTGTTGTTGCAATCGTATTGTTCAAGAAAGGGGTGATATGCCCGTATGTTGGCATACTCATGATGTGGCTCACGGCACTCCGAGTGTCTGGAGTGCGTGGCTTGATGGACGGAAGCAACGGATGGTCGTCCATTTGATGATGTTCCAGAAGATGGATTGAAAATTATTTATTGACCGGGTTTTGACAGCTGGTATACATACAGGCCGCTGCTCTGGTCGACGCATGGCGACGCGGCCAGCAGCGCGCGGCCAGGCACCGCGGCGCCGGAAGCGGGCGCCGGAAGCGGCGGCGGCGCAGTCAGCGGCGGCGTTGCGTCGGCGGCGAACGACACAAGCGGCGCCACGTGCGGCGGCGCCGGCGCGTGCGAGAGTCGGCGCAGCCACGCCGCAAGCTGGCGAACGGCGGCGCGCGTCGCCGCTGCGTCGGCGGCGCCAAGCCCCGCAAGCCGCGCAAGCCGCCCAACGTCGGCGTCGTCGGCATCGGCCGGCGCGTGCGGGGCGGCCGCGGCTTGGGCCGGTGGCTTGTGCTGCGCCAGGCATTGCGCAAGCACTGGATGCAGTCGCCGCGCGGCAGGCTTTTGTCGGTGCAGGGACTGCTGGAGGACTCGGTTGCCAATAAACATTGTTTTTTTTGGAGATCTGCACAATGTCGAGCACTGACAGCAACAACAACCCAAACTCGACACAGGCCCGGGAAGATCGAATCAAAGAACTGGAGGCCATTCTTGGTGCTCGATCGACGGCGACCCCTTCCGGAGAAAAGCACGCGTCGTTCGTGCAGCAGGCTTCATCAACATCCATCACGTCTAAACAAGGCCCAAATTCCCTCTCACGGCAGGTTTCTCAAATTGGGCGGGATCTTATAAGTTTAAGTGGAGATGGTAGTCAAGATGATGTCTCAAAGAATCAATCAGCTCCTTCAACATCTGGTGGTAACAAATCCGTTAAACAGCCCACCACCCAACAGCAGCAACAGAAACCAGATGCTAGATTGCAAAAATCCAACTCAGGAACGAGTTGGGTTCCTTTAGTATCACGTGATTTCAAAGGAAAACCAAAGGTAACCCAGTACAAAATCATACAACAAACTTCCATTAACGAACCAAAAGAACGCAATTCCAGCCACTGATAAGGCACTACTCGCGATTCTAGAAGAAGAGCGCTCCAAATACAATGCCTTGGAGCAAACTTACCATGCATTGCTCACAGAAGTGAAAGCCCTACAGACTGCCCATATTCACGAAATCAAAGCAGCAGACAAGCGGGCCGACTCATCTGTCAAAAATGCTCAAAAGCAGCTCTTGGAAAAATCAGAGCAACAGCAAGCCACTTTACAAGAACTCAAACGTTTACAAACGCGTTTTGACAATATGGCCAAATCGCGTGAGGCAGAAACAGAGAGATTCGAATTTCAGAACTTGAGACTCAATGCTCTTGTCAAAGAGTCGGATCAAAAGTGTGATGTCTTGGAGCGGTTGGTCGAGGAACTGAAGGGTGCCAAGAGAGAATTGAGTGATAAAATCAGCAAAAGAGAAGCCGAAATGAAAAAACTGATTGGATTGTACAAGGAGAGGGAAAATGAGTGTGCAAATGAGAAGGACGCCCGGATGAAACTCGAACTACACATCCTCAAAGTGGATCAAACAGTTGAACAAAGGGACTCGGAGATCAGAATTCTGAAAGAACAACTAAGGGCAAAATCTACTATCGCCGATGAAGCCAACAAGCTTAAAGAAGCTCTTTCTGACTCTTGCCGAGAAGTAGAACAACTCTCTCAACGGGAGAAAATGTACCTCCAAGAAATTGAAACCGCAGCTATTCGGGAAAAACAACTATTTTCAAAATTAGATGATCTGAATGGATCCTACCAAAAGTCTGTCGCCGACTTTGACAGAGTAAATTCCACATGCTCATCGAAAGCAAAAGAAATCGACCTTCTCAAACAAACAGAATTCAAACTTAAAACGGAGCTCAATAATACATACCAATCCAACCGAGCTCAATCAGAAGAAATATCTGAGCTAGAGAAACACCTACGCCAAGTACACAATGAAACCTCTTCTTTGAATCAAGATTTGGCGGACCTTCGCTCTTTCACAAACGAGCTTAACAATCAACTCAAGCAAAAAGGAGAAGAAGTGGCTTCTTTGAGAGAGTTGGAGCTCCAACTACGCCGAGATAACCAAACTCTGAAAACGGAACTATTTGCTGCCCAGGATGATTATTCCTCTCTACAATCTCAGCTTCTGGAAGTGGCAAAACGATTGGAGTCAGAAGTACAATCCAAATCCGATATTAAAACCGAAAGCAAGGAGAAGATCACAGTGGTGACTGAGAAAATCTATGAAATACAAAGGGCTTTATCCACTGCCCAGTCTCAGCTCGAAGGTGCGCAACATACTGAAAAGTTACTGCGTGGTGCGCTTCAGCAAAAAGATGCAGCTTTGAACGACCAGCACCATCAGATTCAGGAAATGGACAAACAAATCAATGATCTGAGAGAGACCATCAACAAAAATGAAGTCATCATCGAGACACTGAAGGCAAAAAAGAAGGAAGATATGATCATTGTCCAAGAAAAATTTTTGGCTGCTCGGCAAGTAATGGAGCAAGATGTCAATGCTCTCAAAACTCAACTGGGAGCAAAGACCGTCCAAGCAGCAACGCTGGCTGAAGAGTCCACAAGAATGAATTTTGAGATCTCTGAACTCACAGCAGAAAAGTTTAAACTTGAAATGCGGCTAGCAGAGATGGCAGCCAATGACTCAAACCTATCTCGCAATATTGCAGCCTTACAGCAACAGCTGCGGATCAGAGATCAGGAATTGAATGTTACAACGATCAAACAGCAGTCCCTGCTTGAACAAGTGCGATTACTTGAAGAGGAACTTCAGTCCCACCGAAACCTTAACTTGAGAAAAGAGGGTGAACTGCAAAGAATTCAAAACAACGTTTCGGAGATGAACCGAAAATTGCGCGAGCAAGTAGGAGTATTTTTAGAAAGATCTGATATAGATTCAAATGGAAGTGGACCACCAACTCCTTACATTCCACGAAAAACGGTTTCCAGGCAAAATACATTCTCGTCGAACAAAAGCTCACCAACACGGGATTTGATGATTAGCACACAAATGCCATCTCAAAAGTCGATTGTGGGAATGGATGACTTGGATGCTGACCTCCAACAGTTCTTACAATTTCGTGGGGAGTCTGCAGGGACGAGTGGCTTTTTGCCGCGGCCTGCAGACAGTATTCTATCACCTGAGTCACTTGAAACTCACGCGAAACGAGCATAGAACCATTATTTATTTGATTTTCCTTCAGTCTTTGTTTGTCGTGCCTCTAATAAAGTATTTCTGTCTCCTAAGTTAAGCCCTATTCTTGAACATTAAGAATAAACTTTACCAAAGTCGCTTTATTTGTTCAACGATGCGGAATAGAAAACAGTGCAAATAATGGAACTAATACTTTTAACATAAATTCAAGCTGAAGTTTTCGCCAAAACTGTGCCAACAAAACTGTTCACGGTTTCTTGACTCCATTCGTAACTGTCGCCGTCTTCCTCCAGGCTTACTGCTGCTCCTCCCTCTCCACTCTCATCATCATCGGAATTATCGTCATTGTTTTCCTTGTCATCGACAACAGGTTTCAGTATACCTTGCTTTACCCGACGACACCAAATAATTGTCCTTCGAAAAGCGCGATCAACTTTGGCATCTTCCCGTTTCACAGCTTCAAGCAACTTGCGCAACTTTTTCCCACTCTTTTCACTCTCATCTAACTTCCACCGCAGTTTCCGCACTTCCGCAGATTCGCAAGCTCCATTATTACCAATCATTGTTGAGTTCGTCATCTCGTCATCGCTGTCTCCAACCATTTTCCAATCATTCATTTGGGAGCTGCCTTCCTCCTCCTCGTCACTGAAGTCCTCACCACTCAGATATTGATTTCCCGATCCACCAGTTGATGAGTCTTGCTTCCCAAAACACCATTTTAAGCCACATAAATCACAAAGCGAACTATTCCCGCCATTGCGCCGTTTCCATCTAGCTTGAGTCAACGCCCCACAACTTGCACACGGAATCAATCTCTTTTTGATTGAGGATCGAGAAGCAACAGGTAGCGCAGGTCGATTGCTAGGCTTTTGCCTTCGCGGTGAACTCGCGCCGCTCCCAGCCACAAGACTTCGTTTCAACAACGATACAGGGGCTGCTTGCAATCCTGAACCAAAGCCCACGGCGCGTCTACCACCACCACCACTGCCATTCACTGAACACGCATCGCCTTCAGCATCAGTGTCTTCAACACTCGAAACCTCTGACATGGCATCGTCAAACCCATGAGACCAAGACCGCTTTGGTTGCGTATGCTGTAACCGAATCGATGGGCCCATCTCTTCATCATCTGCTATACTCTCGTCGTCGTCCCCACCACCACCAGCACCACCACCATCATCATCTCCCCCATCGATATCATCTTCCTCATCACTCCACATTGATGACGGATTCAAAACCCCATACGGGTCCATTAGTTCCATAGTGTCCTTTTCCCTCAACGCTTCTGGCCCTAGAACAACAGGTATTTCTCGCACAGCCCTCCTGCTGTCATCTCTTTCAGCATTGGCTCCACTCAATCCTCGTCCAAGTCCTCCTCCACCAGAGTTGGCACTTCCTCGACCCCGACCCCGCCCCCAACCACCTCGACCACGTCCTCGCCCCCTCCCAGATGGAGCCACATTGTTGGAGCTGGAGGTACTGCTGGTGGCGGGGGCGGTGGAGCTGGTGGTGGTAGTAGAGGTGGTGGTAGCAACTGCTGAAGATGATGACCCGCTGGGTCTTGACGAAGAACGACCTTCTCGTTCGGGACTGCCCCCTTCTGCGCCATTACCACCACTGCCACCACCACCACCACGTGTGGCTAACGAACTAGAACTGTCATTCCGTCGCGAAGAAGGTGGTGGAGCTGGACTCCCACTATTTGCCCTCCCGGCATTGTTTTTGGAACCCTTGGGCCGGCCGGGTCCACGTTTCACAACCGGGGTTGTTGCTGGTGTAGCGCTACTGCTGCTGGGACCAGCTGCTGATAACAATTGCTGTGATGGAGGTTGAGGAGAGGGACTTGTTGAAGAATTGCTATTGCTTGGATGAGCACTTGCGGAGCCATTCGCATTGTTGTTAATAGCATCTTGGGGTGGCGGGGATACTGCGAGAAGCGCGGAAGCCGGTTTTGGACTTGCAGACATTGGACCGGGTTTTCGCGCCCGTCGTTGGTCAGGCGGGGGAGGCGAGCTTTCATTGGTGTCGCTTGTTGATTGGGTTTGGCTCGAAGAAGGTGGTGGCGTCGAATTGGAAACGCGTTGTTTCCGAATCCTAAAACAAAAACAACAAAAGTGGGCGTCAATATCCGTATTCGTTCTCTCGATTCCTTGACTATACCTGGAAGAAGTACCCTCCTCATCTTCCTCGTCCTCGACATCTCCTTCATCTCCTTCTCCCTCGATATCATCCGTGTCACTCGAGCCTTCACTGTCAAAAAGACTGGAGCCTCCTGGAGCATTTGATGAACCTGCCAGGCGCGTACTTGCTGGACGCGGATCGACTTTTGCACGAGGAATTCGATACGGCTTCACAAACTTTCCAATGCTCTTGAAAATTTCGCTTTGTGCACCCGAATTGAGGGAATATGAAAAGAGAGGGGTGAGCAAGTCATTGACGCCATGTTTCCTCGCTAAACGGATTGCGGTTTCGAGTGGAACCCATGTACCCTAAATTTAAATGGAAAGAGAGGTGTTTGTGTGAGATACTTGCGAATTTGGTTTTCATGTGTTTGTTGTGTTTTGCTGTTTAGGTGAGTTCATGGGTAAAACACGCGATGTCCGCCTATCATTGGTCAATGCTCATGATAAACGAACGGAGCTGCAGACACTCAAACATCTGGCGATCGACTTGGTGTTGACGCGGCAGGTTCTGGGAGGGATCGGGGAGAAACTGAAGGCGCGTCTGGTGTTTTTTTTTACCTGGAACATGTGGAAGCCGCCCTGAACCTGGTTTTAAAAAAAACGAATCGCGAACAGCGCATGTAAATACAACGATCAACGCGACCAGCGGGTTATTAATAAGTCAGGGGGTGAACGCTTGCCTTTTCGTGGACGCCGCCCGAGATGTCGCGTTCGAGTATCTTTGTCCGTTGCGTCTTTGGAAACCCGGCGGCGCGAAGCACCTGCGTGGCATTGATGTAGTCATCGTGTGCGCGCCGCATCACCGGCTGTCCGGTGGTGTCGGCCTGCTGCAGCACGTGTACGCCGCTGTACGTGGCCGGCGTTATAAGGTCGACTTGCTCTGCCATGAAAATTTTTGATGTTTCGTTCGAGAAACTGCTGCCAACATCCAAAAAAAGAACTTTTACTAAATAAAACTTAACGCAAATTAAATGCCGGCAAGCCTCACTCGGCTGCCGCTTCTTCGTTTATCACGGCGCTGGCCGATTCGCCACCGCTGCCCGTACTGCCACTAGTCACAGTGACAGCATCATCCAGCGGCGCATTCATTCTACCCTTGCGTTTCTTCTTCTTTTCTTCAGGAGCTCCCGAAGCGACCCCCATGCTCACTGGAGTCCCAGTCAGCGCAGGAGCCATTCCCACAACAACACCCATCCCATTCGAAAACTGCTGCTGCTGCTGTAATTGCTGGAGTTGTGCCTGCTGTTGTTGTGCCAGTAGCGCAGCCATTTGAGTTTGTTGAACTACAGCCATTTGAGCCAAATACGTCATCATTGCATTTTGTGCCTGCTGTTGCGACTGTTGAGTTTCACCCAGCTTTTTGACTTGATTCGATTGATACAGTTGCTGCACTGTGGCGGCATTTGCCGTGCCCACAGGTTTCTTTTGATTTGGTGTCAAGGGAGACTTGACGCGACTAGTCGAAGACACACCAACAGTTGGCGACGTTGCTTGTAAAATTGAAGTCGCCGACATTGACGACGCGCGTTTACCAATAGCGGGTGAGGATGTAGCAACCGGAACCGCGGGTTGTTCTTGAATTGTCCCTGAAGTCGATGACAAAGAGCGGGTTTGAGAACTCCGACGCAAAAGACCAAAGGACGACCGATTGGGAGATTCAGGTGGTGTTTGTGGAAACTGTTGCTGATGTCCTGATTTCGTGGTATGACTTCTACGTCCGACAGACTTTCCAGTGTTTGAACTGGGGTCCACATACTGTTGCTGTTGCTGCCCCTTCAACCAATTGCTCACATTTAACGCACTCAAGCTCCGTGGACCCATTCCTCCAGTTGAACTCCTTTCCATCATACTATTTGGGCGAGCCAACATACTGGCAAGCGCCTTATTGTCATCTGAAACATCCGAATCCTCAGACTCGGACGAGTACTCTCTAGTTGACCTTGTGGAATTTCCAAGTACTCCAACAGCCATTGCAGATTTCATCCCGTTACGCCCGACAGGTGCGCCCATCGCACTCATGCTTCTCACTGGTAAATTTTGCCCAGCTCGGTTCCCACCTCCGAGTCCTCGATCATCTGTACCAGAAACTGGAGCAGGAACTCTGCTATTCCTGGACGCAGAACGTAAAGAATTCTGTTTGACCAAAGGTTGAGGTGCATGTGCAGAGGAAATGGATGCAGATGATGATGCGAGATTATCTTTAAAATAAAGAGCTTTAGCTAGTTCAATTTTACGTGCTTGTTCTTGTTCCTCCTTTTCCCGTCGTACTTGTTCAGCGTTCTGCTCAAATTCTTTTTGCAGGTTGGCCCTTTGTGTCCGATTGAATTTTGAGGATGCTGGAGGAAGAGGCGATGGTGAGACTTTATGAGGCTCTGAGTTGTATCGACTGCTAACTCCATCAGGTTTGTTTGAAGACGGGGAATAAGGGGCGGGAGAGCTTGTTCTTGTTGCAATGTTGTACGCTTTCGCAATTGTCGATGAAGATTTGGAACTGTATGGGGTTGTTGATAGTCCGCCACCAGAACCAGATGGGGTGGAGAATGTTCTGGATGGTGTTTGATAACTAGAATAAGGGGCCGTCGCCACAAAACCAGAATCCGACGTCGATCCAGCAGGTTTATCGAGAACTTGAATCATATCGAATGCAGCAAGAATGTCATCTTCCATGGACGAATAGTTTGTTGTTGTTGTTGATGATGAGGTTGGTATCAGTTGTGTCTGTCGAACTAGAAATTTCATTGATGGGCAAGATTAGTGTTTTCCCACTGATGATTCACTTGACATTCTCACATTGAGATGCGTTCGGGGTATTTCCAGAAACGGCGGTGGATCGTAATGCAGGGTACTTGTTGGATGCAGCGCTAGCCGGGTTTGTGGGTGCGGTGCTGTCGGTCGACAGCTTGAAGTCCAACGTATCCAGCATCTCATCCATGAACGACATTGACACTGTGCCCAGCCCCGAGGAATCATTCAGGGTGCGGTCGGTGCTGGAGCTGCGGGCGGGATCCAGCCGGGACACGTACGGCGCCGCAGCGGGAGCCGCCGGCGTCGCCGCGCGCGCAGCCGAGTCGCGCGGCGCCGGCGACTGCGCCTGCGGCGGCGGCGGCGGCAGCGAGTGGCGGGCGTCGGGCTTCTTCTTGCGGAACAGATTGAACATCTGCTTGGCTTGTTTCCGATCTGGATGGAATCAAGAAAGAAAGTCAAACGCAAAAAAGGAGTGTCGAAATTTCATTCCACTTGATTTTTAATCCCACTGTTTTATTATTACGTTATGGTGACTACTGCCGTTTGACGTGTGTGACGTGCTGCGATGCCGTAGCTAAGCTACTTTCCCCGCGCGAGATCCACCCAGCGCAGCACCGTTTCATCATCCACTGCCTGCATCGACGCTCGATGATTCGGCGTCGGAAGTCGGGTGTTGTTATTGCTCACCAGCATTTGCGAATAGGACTGTGGTGCATGGAGAGGTAGCACACTGGGAGGGGAATTCAAGAGTATTTGCAGAGACGATCCAGCGTCACGATCAGCAGAGGAATCCTTCGTGTCTGTGTCAGCATCGCCACGGTGTATTAGAGGTATTAAAGACTGGCCAGCAGGCAGCAGTCGGGCTGACGGACGAAAAACGCGGCGCAGCATCACGAGGGTCGCCGCGGCTGCCGCCAGCACGGCGGCGACCAGAGCCAGGCGCCGACACCACAGCCAGCCGGCCGCCGCAGCAGCCACAAGCAGCAGCCCGCGCGCGCGCCGCCGGCGGGTGCGGGTGCCATTGCGGGTGCGCGTGTGGGTGCCCGGAGTGCGCGCGGGTGCGCCCGTGTGTGTGCCAGTGTGTGCCGGTCCAGCCGCCGCCACGGGCGCCCGCGCCGCCGCCGCCGCCGCCGCCGGCGGACTGACCCGCCGCGGCGCCGCCTTTGGCGCCAGCGATGCGAGCGCCGCCAGCCGCATGTCGCGCTGCTCGCGCCGCTTGCCGCTGCCGCCGCCGTGGCTGTGGCCGTGGCTGTGGCTGTGCACCGGCGGCTGGTGCGGCGACACGACGCTGTTTTGGTGGTGCTGCTGCAAGTCCGAACCATGCGGTGATATTCGGACAGCCCTTGCCGCTGTCGATGGCGGCGAACTGCTGGCCGTCCGAGACGACTGGCCTGGAACCAGAGGCCGAATAAGTCCGGGTGTACGCGAGCTTGGCGCCGTTGGCATTCTATTCAGGGGAAACTTGACAATCTCATATGTCCAGCACTCATCAATTTTATTATTCCAAGCCATTAAATATCATTCCAAGTCAAACACAAAAGTTAAGCCGTCAAGACGAGAACTTTTTCTGCGCTGTACCCCACAATCAAGCACTGCTGGTTGTTTGCAACGCTGAGCACAGTGGTTGCCTTGTTCCCATTGTCAATCTTTACAGTTTCATTCTCCACGCGCTGTTTGACCACCGTTTTCAATGAAAACGTTTGCAACTTTTCCAAAACGATACCGGTTTCTCCGTTTGTATGCTGACTCATTATGGAGGTTCCTTGATCGTCTCTCGCAAAAGTTGTAAGCATCAAGTACATCCCATCTTCGGAACTAACCACATCACCTACAACTCCACCAAATTGCCGTGTTTTCAAGCATGCTCCATTTACGGAATAAACATCCAAGTGAGACATCCTGGTGCCTCTTTGAAACTTACTGAAATTTTTACTTGCATCCTTTATGCAACCATCATCGTGGTTTCCTCCCAGATTGCCTGGCTCCATCAGCTCACTGTTATTACACACGGAAAAGTCTTCAACAATGGCCAATGGCCTCACGCTTTCCTCCGACAAAACCACAAGCCCTTGCCGCGTTATCAGAATCTTGCAAATTGAGAAACGAAAGGTACTTTCTCCGATAGATGCATGCGGCCGAATAGTTCTCAAATACTGAGCTGTTCCTAAAGCATGCACAATGCACGTTCCATCTTTCGATCCAGAGACAACCAAGTCTTGGTCAATATTAACGGCGACACATGTAACTTCCTCATCGTGTCCGTAAAACACACGTCGAGTGTCCTGTTTCACTGACACTTCATTACTGTTATTCGCAAACTTCAGTTCCCAGGCAATGACGGTGGTATCTCGAGACCCTGTAACCAAGGTCCTCCCATCTTCGGACAAACTCAAGCAAGTCACAATATCATGATGTCCGTAAACTGCATCGATGCTTTTGGGGGCACTATTGGTGCCATTATCCAAGGCAATCACTTGAAATGATGAGTCCCAATGACCACAAGTGAATAAATACTTGGCGTCTTTCGTATGTGCAAATAAATGCTGCGACACAGCAACATTTGAAGCCAAATAACACGGCAGCCTCCTATAATTGACAGGAATAATTGAATATTTCATTTAGATTGTTGGATGTTCCGTAAAACAAAAAAGAGTTCTCACCTTCGACCCAAGGAAGTAGTATCTGCCTCAAACACAAATGGAGCGTCTGAATTATTGCCTCTCACGTTTGAATTCCACCGATGAACGCCAACCACCATATTAGAATCAACAGTCAACATTTTTTCCTTCTCATGTTGCCCCAGAAAAGTCTTCATTCCTTTTGATGCAACCCCGCCCGGTCCCGCGCCATTTCCACCACCACTACCACCACTGCCACCACTGCCGCCGAAAACACCCCCAACAGTCGAAGAACAAGAGACATACGGCATAGACCCAGCCATCAAACCCGAGCCACTCGTTACAAACAATGAATACCCAGTTTCAAGTTTCCCTGAAGTATACACATTCGGTTTAACATGATCACTTTTCAAAAACTTTTTCGGATGTGGTTTCTTGAACAATTGCATTGGAGTCTGTCCAAAGTTGTTGATTTGGTCTTCAATCGACCTTCGCTCAATTGGATCTTGGATTTGATCAATGTTGATGGCGCCTTCATATGTAAGATAGTAAAACACATTGTGCGCGGCTACTGCTTCTTGTCCGGTTTGCTTGTATCCCCATATTAGATCGATCCATTCATGTAGGTGTTCGGAAACATAGTCGCCTTCAAGGGCTTCGCGATGAATACGGATAAACTCTTCAGGGGATGATGCCCATGGTGGTAAAACAACATTATTTAATGGCACACCGGTTTGCTTTGTTCCAAGATCAAACTCGTTCTACCAATAAGCAAAAAAAAAAAAAAAAACAAAAAACGTTACGCCGCAATTCTGGTCTAACCCCATTACTCAACTCACCTCATTCACCAGAAACTCTGGCATATAAAAAAACTCTGGGATAAGTTCTTTTACATCTCCATTTCCTGATAGGACTGATTTCCAGCAGTTTTCTATACTATCAAATTGTCTTTTTTGGTTGTGTAAAAAAAAAAAAAAAAAAAGGAGAAAAAAAATTTTTTTCCCGGTTAAAAAAAACACAACACAAATGAGAAAATTTTTTTCATCAACAAACCTATCTGGGTGATCAAACTTCCCACCTTGCAAAGCAATATGCAAACTTGTAAATGGTTCCATTCGGAGCATATAAAATAAAACAGCTGCTGAAGTAGAGTAGTGGGTACCATACATGAATTTCTTGATTTGTCCTGATGGGTCTTCAAATGACTCATATCGCTGGAGAAACTGCTCAAGTCGCGTAGGATCCAAGGCACCAATCGGTTTTGAAAGATCTCGATACACTGACTTATCTGATAAGTCAAGCTTTTCGGATTTGTAATCAGTAAGAACCCTACATAATACAAACCAGTTCAGTCAAAACTTGGATGCAAAACACGAAAACATTCGCAAACAAACCAAGGAAATACTGGATATTGCGTGAGGTCATTGTTGGTTCTCCCAGATATTGTGTTAAGTTGCATTAGATACTCAAAGTTGGATATTTCGTGCCTCTGCCACCTATCCGTCACATCGCTTTTGGCAATCATTTCGGCAGGATTACGGATATCAGCAACTTTTAAGTTTTTCGGCTTCAATCGAATAATAGATGTCATCAGTTTCATCTTTTGCTTGGCCGTTTTGAAGGTGAAGAAACAGTTGGCACCATCCACAAAGAAGAATTCCACAGCACTGTTCCGCAGCTTGTACCTCCGAAAATAGGCTTCTCTGAGTTTAGATATAGACCAACGCCGTTCCCTTAAGAGAACTTCCGACTCTGCCAAAAGCACCAAGGTTTTCTGATCAGCTTCACTTAAATTGGTGGCAGTGGCGCGAAGGTCTGCAAAGAAAGTGATGCTGCTGGAAGAAAGCTCAAGCTTTCCCTTCACAGCAGTCATTAATAAAATCATTTCACATTCGCAGCTGAAGAGAAACGTCTCTGAATCCACATTGATGGACATTTCTTCGTTGGTGATCAGATCCCAGTCCTCTTCCACAAGATCTTCCTCTGTAACGTTTAAAGCACCCATAGAGTTGCTAACTTCTCTTAATTCGTCATTCGAAGCGCCAGACTGGTAGTGAGACTTGAGTTTCTCAACCTTGGCCTTCTTTCTCTCGGTCGATGTCAAATGAGACAAGCTCTCATCATTCACCAACTCAGGCTCGGTCGCCGCAACAAGACTCTCTTTGGACACATGGCACCGATCCCGCCGCATAGACGCCTCCTTGTGATTGTCAAACTCAAAGTTTGGAATCAATCTCGCATGCATCCTCATGCTATTCTCTGTTCTATCCAGTTTCCATTTTAAGCCACCACCACCACCACCACCACCACCGCTACCTCCAGTGGCACCGCCGGCACCACCACTTGGAAGTTTTGAAAAATTCTCGTCTCCAGCCTCAACTTTTTTGGGCAACCAAATACCTCGTTCTTGCGTCAATTCGTGGAACATGGCCAACCATCTTCTTGCCACGAGTCGCTTATCGGTTTCTTGTGCAGCAAGTGCTTCGGGAAGTCTGACATGGGCTTCTGATTCCCTTCGCGTGTGTAGGATTTTGAGGTGCGACTCAAGGTTCACAATCAGTCGAGCCACAAAGGCGGCTTCCTTCACAGATTTCTGTATGATTGGTCTCGATACTTTTGAGTACCGCTTTTTGATGTTTGGAATTAAAGATATCTCCTCTTCTTCGGCGAGACGAGATCCAGGGAAAAAGTGCTCGTCATACAGTAGTGTCCAAGCAGTTGAGTTAATGAGACTGTTGAAACTGTCCACGTTGCTTTCCGCTTGCACCAATAGCTCTGCAGTGAATATTGAACCATCCTTGGATTTCCACATTTGAGATATAGATTCTTGCCATTGCTGGAGAACAAGAATAAACAGCGGAAAGATCGCAGATGATGCTGGATGTGCCACAGTCTGGTTGTGCTCAACTGTTGTCAATGATCTGATGGTTTTGTTAGCAAACTGGTAAAAACAAACCGACTTGCACTTCACTCACAGCTTATAGGCGTCCGTAAGCTGGGCCAAAACGTGCGCCATTTCATTCTTTGACTGATTCTCAGAGAGAGAATGAGCATATTTCTCAAAAAGCGACATGAAGTGCGGCAAAACTGTCGACCACACTTCATGACTTCCCGTGGATATAGCGTTCAACAAAAGCCGCAGCTGTATACGCGGAATGCCTCCGGCTCTTGCATGTGACTACTGAAACTATGAATAAAGTTGCCAAGAAAAATTGACAAGCCCCTCACCTTGTCAGCGGCATCCGACAACGAAACATGAGTTATTCCAAACTCCAAAAGACTGCCGATAAGGTCAACACATTCCTCTGCAACATTTCTATTGTCGTGAAATGGGTATGCAACTTGCACGCCGCTGGCTGGCTTTGTTTTACTCTTGAGGTTCAGTTTGTGAACAATGTTATCAATAAACGAAACTGTGTAACGATATTCAGCGTTTTTGCATGGAGGGCATTTTTGAGTTGCATTTACCTGGTTCGACCAAATTTTCAGTGGAATTGGTTGGTTCCACATTATTGGCCTCATTCAATATTTCATTGTACACGTCATGATAGCTGAACAAAAACTCTTCAACCAAAGAAATCAAATGAAAAGTATTTTCCTAAAAATAATATGTAAATAAAAAAAGAGAACGTCAGTGTCATTCCAGCGGGTGGCTCAGCGTTAGCTTACCAATGTGCTTCCCGTGAACATATCCGCGTCTCCTCCTTGTATATCAAGCCTCAACTTCCTCATCATGCCTTTCAAAAGAGCACCTATAATCTTCATTCCTGAACTCAAACCGTCCACTTTCTTGGAAGACCACACCAACACCAGTGTTTCCTCGACCAACTTCCACACACGTCGATCACTCACAAAACTATCCAGAACACATATTGAAAATATCTCCGCTACTCGATTCAATATTTGTTCATAAACCACAGATGTGGCTGCTGGTAAAAGCTGCTCCAGCACAATAGCAGCTGGTTCCCCATTCCCTGGCATAGGACTTTCAGCAACAGGTGATAAACAAATAGACTCCAAAGCATGTTCTTTTCGGGGTGTTACAGATGCTGCTGAATCATCGCTCAAGTTGGTCGCAGCAGGATTATCGAATGGAAGCAAATCCACCAGCAAAATTTGCCATCCATAGATCTTTCGAAATAATTCTGAATTTACAGGCGATCGAGTGATGATGAAGAGCAAATCCTCCAAAGCAGTGGTAATAACAGCGTCGGCCTCACTGGGTGAGGTGAAGTTTCGTTTGGACAAAAGTTCCAAAACCGCAACCAAATACGCGCTGTTCACAATAGATACGTTTGGAAGATCCGTGAGTTGAACAACAAGCTTGTCGGTATGCCAGTCCAGCAATTGCTCCTCGACAGCAAGTTGAAGCATAGAAAGATACAGGTGACGAGACATTGGATGGGCAGCGAGATTGCGCGCGACAACTGAGCCACAATGATATAGAGTCGGCGTGGCGCTTGTCAAGTTCCCAGGAAACTCTTCCAGCTTCAACTTCTTTTTGTATTTTTCAGGTGTTCTACTTGACTTTTTTCACGAAAAAAAAACCCCCCCAGCCATTATTAGTTCCAGAATTGCATTGAAATATTTGAAGACTCAAACCTTCAGTAACAAGAAAATCAATTTCATTGTTGAAATCCGAATCGCTTCAGAATCAGAATGGAATGCCAACGACATGAGCA
The DNA here is from genome assembly GCA_025765595.1 of Obelidium mucronatum. NCBI lineage: Eukaryota > Fungi > Chytridiomycota > Chytridiomycetes > Chytridiales > Chytriomycetaceae > Obelidium > Obelidium mucronatum. Next base: position 173,896 of record JAIVFH010000039.1, read on the forward strand.
GTTCCATACAAGTTCCATGCGCTAAAAAGCTTTCCAAAACGGCATTTGACGAAAACCCCAAACAACAATCAATGATAAATCCAAGAAGTTCAAGAACGTGGGTAGGATCATGTCGGCATGTCCACAACGTCAACGCTAATCGATGACACTCGTCGGGCCGAATGCCGCCGCCTTTCGTCACTAGGTCTGTCATGATTCCGAAAATCGACTGCCTTAGTTTCGTGATTGAAGCAGCATCCGGTCGACTCAACATGAGTTTTGCCAATAAGTCTGGAGACAAGAAATCCGGCGGAACAGTCCAATAAAACTTCTCAAGCACGTCAACCAAAAATCCAAGACCATATTTGGCTCGATGCGTTTGGTTATTTGCCAGTAGAAAATGGTTCAGAAATTCCACGTGTTGGAACTGAACAGTGACGTCCGTCAGTGACCACAATCGGTATTCAAAAACCAAAGAATCCTTTAAACATAATATTAACAACACACGCACACACAAACGCCACATTATTATCAACTCAATTTACCTCAATCTCTTCACTCAGCAGACTCAAAACTGATCCCGGAGGAGCAATTTTCGGAGAAGTCACAGTAATATCCGACGCAATCTTTACAACAGCCATAATCCCATCAAGAGATTTCATATTCAAAAGCTTTGCATCTTGCTGTTGAAGTAGCATTGCCAAAATCCGTGGCCCTTGAACAACCGCAAACCTCTCCATATGAGCAATATCATTTGCCAAAAGCAAAGCAATCATTTGCAAAAAGATGGACAGGCGATTATTACGCATCGCAGGAGGTGTCTCCAACGGGGAGGCTGCTGCAGTTTTACTCATTCCTCCAACAGGTATTGGTTGGATTGAATAATTCAAATGCGAAATCAAAGGGAATGTCACTTCAATTCCACCAAACGCATGCACGGCCGTCTGCAAACACTTGGACGAACATGAGATGACATCTCGCATTTCGACATCTCCAAGGTGTCGTGGGCCAATGTCACAACACACAGAAGATACATTGCCATGTCGAGTTGCAGTCGGATACAGTTGAAGTAGTATCCTAAACAAAGAAAAACAGAGCGAAGAAAAAAAAATTCAGTGGCTCGAAAGTCTCTCAAAAACACATACTTTGAGTGCAATGATCCATCAAAAAGAATTTTTCCGACATCAGGGAAAGAAGCCAAATCTTCACTTTTGAATTGACTGCAATGCCCCTGGCCAATCTCATTCAACGCTTCCACTTGAGGTTGAGTAAGAGTATCGTCCATCAAATACACTGACGTCATTTGTCCCGAAAAGCTCGAGAAACAGCACGAAACAGAGTCTTGAGTGAACACATCTCCAATATCTGGGATCGAATCATTGGAAACGGCATGAGTTTCGAATCTTCTTTTGCTGGGAGTTTCGAGAGTACTTGGAACATATCCACTTGCACCAATTCGATTGAAATGATGCGGCCGTGTGTCTGGATACGGAAGTTTTCCTGTCGCTCGAGCCACTCCATTTATGTAAATAGTAGCATCCGGATTTGCATACCACGGAAGTTTAGGACTGGCATGGCACACAGCAATAAAGTACCATCTGACAATTCATGTTAGAATATCCAGGAATCCGAACAACAAAAAAAAGTCATTTTCACCTTTTCGAGATTAGAGGAAGTTCAGGAACTGTCAGTGAATATGTCTGCCCACCCCGAAAAACAGTCAAATTCAAGATACTTTTAAAAATAAAAAGTTCAACGCCGTCTCCATTATCAGCTCTGATGCTCAGAATCATTCGCGGAAAATTCATAATATCATTTGAATCTTGCGGGGCAGTAGTGTAGTCTTGCATTTTGATCCACCCAATATACGAGTACCCACTACTTGATGGCCACTTTTCCAACTGAGGAAGAATAAGCCCGCTATTTCGTCCCGAGAAATAAAACATATCAAGATCTGGGTCGTTCCGTTGAAACAGCTTGAGTACAGTCCTTAACAAGGCGTCGTAGTAGAATGGCAAACACGTAGTAGTGGAACGAATATCAAACAGACTACCAGACGGCCTTCTCGATAAGCTTCGTAGTGGAGTTTGCATGGACATGTGCGACAGAGAACGTGATCTTGTGAGTGTCGGGTACTCAAAGAAATCCGCACGTGACGCTTCAAAATGGCGCAGACATCGGAACAAGTATTTTGCCTCCGCTACAGAGATGGAATAGTTGGCAACGACCTAACATTAATTTCGTATTCAAAAAAAGAACAAAACCACTCCCAAAACAGCTAGAAGTACCTCAAACAGCTTGATGAATTTTTCCAACTGCTCCAAGCCTTCTACTTTACTCAAGACATTTTTCAGTAGCATCCCAACAGCTCCACCTTGCGTCATCAAAACCCTATTCATCTCATGACCCAAAGCCAACTTCTCCAAATAATCCAACAAAAGCATCCTCAAGTCATTGTCACAACTTTCAAATAACAGAAATATCGGCTCCAGAACCGACAAGTTTCGAATAACCAGGACATTGGATATCTCGAGCGCTGAATCCCAAACAACCTCGTTTTCAATCCATTTCGTTGCAGCAAACTCTTCTGGAACCGGACGCATAGTTTTAGGAACCAGGAGGCCAATCATATCATTCAAAAATCCAGGCCAAATTCTCCTTTGCCCATTTGAAAAAATGCGATGCTTCATTTCATCGAATCCCGACATTGCCTTGAAACACCGATTGGCAAACACACTCCCAGTCAAAATAGAACCCATAGTAGCTATCAACGCATGAGAATGCACTCGAAGCATGGCTTCTGAAACGGTTACTGACAGGGTAGAAGCACAAGGGGAAGTCAAACTTGGAGACTCAGCAGTTGGAGAATCGCCCACAAGAGTGGGTGGGGCAGCAGGACTTGCGGTACTTGTTGGACTTCCTTCCTTTTCCACAAATGTCACTCCAAATAACCCAACCAAGCGTTCCAATATCTTCGCTTCAATCAGTCGACTTCGAATTCTTCCTCGCTCAAGAGATCCACTCGGGAAAAACTTCATGACTGAGCGAAGTCCTTTGAGTAGTCGCAGATGGATATTCAGCCCTGATATTGATTCAATGCTTTGCTCAAAACAGCACATGTATGAAGAAATCCATGTCTGTATGATGTGATTTGCTTCAGATCCAGAATGACATGTTGTTGTCGCAATGCGTTTATCTGTTGCAGAAAGAAGAGTACTCATGATGCTCATTACGACCGTGCTTCCGAGAATGCTAATCTCTGTTGGTATCTTCCCAGTTCGTTTCAAGCAACTTAGAAGAAGTGCTCGAGTTTGGTTATGTTCCGCAACATAAAGAGCGCAATTGAAGTTCGACCGGCAAAGATGGTTGATAAGGAACAGCATTGTTTTTGATAGGTCAAAGGCGTGAACTTCGTCAATAGTTGTTGTTGCAATGATGGGAACCATGTGCTGAACAAAATTCAACTTGATTAGGGATTCAATGGATCTCTCCATTGCGGATTTCGAAAACTGACAGATGGCAGATATTGTCCGAACGGCCGTAACTTTCAGACTAGCCGTGTCTGAATCACTTATAATTTGTAAGAGAGTCAAAAGAAGACCTACATTCGAAGTATCTGGCAAAATAGCAACGTCTACTACGAATGAGAGAACCAATTGCTTGTAGTTGTCGGTTGGATTTGCGTAATAGTTCGGACCAAACAGATGATTCCATCCGTCCACCTGATCCATCACTGACAAGCAAACAGATCTCTTTAGACTTAGAGCATTGGTCTCTTCTTCGGAGGAACCGATGTTGCCCAACTCAAATACCATGCCCAAAAATTCAATTAACGCCACCCGAGCAAACATTGGTGCATTATTTGATTGTGCAAATAGAGCTCTTGTGACACCCCGAATTCGCGACATAACTTCGGAGTCACTCACAATGATCTCGCCATCTTCTTCTTCATTTTCTCCAAGTATCCAGACACGTGGATCGCAAAATCCAACCAGCAATCCCAAAGCCACTTTTCCAACATCCCCCAACGACTCAATTCCTGTAACACTGGAGGTTCTTTCACCGTCTTCGCCGCATAATATTTTTAAAATGGCGTCGTTGACATCATTGGAATGTGCCGCATGACGCTTCACGGCCAACGAATAAGAAAAGTCAAAATCACTAAGAAGTTGAGGGAAAGAACTCTCCGGTGGATTACTTGTTATGTGGTTTAATAGGGCGACAATGCTTAGGCCAGCAGCATCACTCAAAATTCGTTTTGGAGAGCTTCCAAGAGGCGCAACTAAGGACAAATACGTCATTAAATGACAAACACAGAGGTTGATTTCGATAGATGTTATGTTCATGGATGCAAGGACCGACGAAGTCGAGGTTAGGATGGCCAATGCTTCCGGCGATTCAAGCAAGGTTGACTGCACTGAGCCAGAAGATAGAATAGCAACAGAAAGACAAAGAATGGAAGCAATGGTAATGTCCAAAGTAAATTGAACATCTTTTTTTTCTCCAGTGAGTTGGGTTTTCAGAATGTACGCAAAAAGATCAATCACTGTCACATAAATCCGCATAGTATCTACTTCTGGAAGAATTGATGAATTGGGACCAGATATTCGGCCGCATTTGAGAAATCCTGCCCATCTATTCGCTCCTCCAAGACAACGCGATAAAATTACAAGAGCCAGACATAATAAATCCCGCCACATGGAAAAAGTAGACTGTGACGAGGCCGAATTGGAATCTTTTGCACTTGATGCTGAAAACAAAAACGTCAGTAGGTAGAAAGTATGCACACTTTCCACACCAGTGACTCACAACTGTAGAGCTGGATGAGTTTCACGGTGGAACTCAAGGCATGATGCTTTACGACAGCATCCTGGTCATCCTCGAATCGCGTTAAAATTTCGATGCAGGTAATTGCGGTGAGAACCGATTTGAGGGTGATGAGAATATCGTCCGACGAAGCAGTTGGCGCTGGAAGCAGTTCGGCGAGGCGCGACACGGCGGCGCAGTATTCTGCAATGATGGCCACAACGACGTCGTGCGGGTGGTTGCTCCGTGGGCCGGCCGGCGCGTCGGGCGTGGGCAGCGGCGCAGCGGCGGCGGCGGCAGCGGCGGCGGCGGGAGCGATCAGCGAGGCGATGAACGGCGGCTTGAAGCGCGCGGCGGCCTTGAAGAACGCGGCGCTGCCGTGGCTGTGGCTGCTGTGGCTGTGGCTGCTGTGGCTGCCGGCAGCGGCGGGCGGCGCCGGGGCCTCGGCGCTGCGCGGCGGCGGCTGCGCCACGGCGCGGAAGAAGCCGGCGGCCGCGAGCGGACTGCCCGCAGCGGCGGCGGCGCCTGCGCTCGCCGTAGTCAGCGCGTATTCTCTGCAATCCACTCAACTCCAAACAACGCGCGTACCTCCGTGCATTGCATTGATGTGCAGCATGAACGCGTGCGGCGGGTCCGCGCGGCTCAGCGCGTCGCTCCCGATCAGTCCCGCGACCGGCATGTCGTCCGAGTTGGGCGCAAGCGCGCAGCAGTCCATTTTTTGGTTTTCAGTTTAATCGTTCTGAAAAAGAAAGTCAATCGAAATGGACTTTGACGAATTCACCTCAGACGACGCGATCCACTCGCTGCCGCTCAAAGAACATCGCGACTCCGCTCAGACTCTGGCAGTCCCGGACGCCTTCGAGGATCCAGAGAAAGGTCGAAAGGCGTTTAGCCCAAACTCTTCCGACGCGCCTGCAGCTCCCGGCCCCCCTAATTCCAAAATGCACCGAAAGTTGCAAGCAAGACATCTGGAAATGATTGCTATCGGTGGCACAATAGGAACGGGGTTGCTCTTGAAGTCTGGTGGCGCTATTTACTCGGCGGGGCCTCTTGGTGCATTAATTTGCTATCTGACAGTCGGAATCCAAGTATTTGGTGTTGCTACTTCAATTGGCGAGATGGCGACGTAAGTTTCCAACGCGTCTTTGTCTTGCAAATGTTTGACAGGTGGTGATTTTTTCTTGGCAGGTTCCTTCCAGTTGATGGCGCGTTTTCACAGCTTCCATCGCGCTTTGTCAACAAGGCTTTTGGCTTTGTCAGCGGGTGGAATTATTGGATGAATTGGGCTCTCACAATTCCAGCCGAACTTGCGGCCATTGCCGCTTTTATGGGCTACTGGATCTCCCCAACTATTGTTCCAGCCTGGGTTTGGTCAGCTGTGTATCTTATTCCTCTCGCTTCCATTAATATGGTCGGTGTGGCTGGATTTGGAGAAGCGGAATTTGTTCTGGTATGATTCAAATCCAACCCAGTCGTAAGTCAAATCCTGACCGTTTCTTTTCTTTGATTAGTCCATCATCAAAGTTATAGCGGTTTTAGTGTTTTTATCCGTGGGGATTTGCGTTTGGCTTGGTGTAGGAGGTGGCGGCGTTCTTGGTTTTAAGAACTGGAATCCAGCTGTAGTTGGCGAGACTTCCGCCGATCAGTTTGTCAATACTGCTGGTGCATTTGTTACTGCATTTTTCTCGTATGGTGGAACCGAGCTTGTGGGTCTCACAGCAGGCGAGGCCGCAAACCCAAGAAAGTCAGTTCCAAGAGCAATCAATGGAACTTTCTACCGGGTCACCATTTTCTACATTGGCGCCATCTTTGTTGTTGGAGTCCTACTTCCTCCCAACTCTGAAATTCTCAACCCTGCCAATGCTGATCGTACTTCCCCTTTTGTCTACGTCTATAATGCGGTCGGTGTGTCCTTTGGTAGCCATATTATGAACGCTGTCGTCATTATCGCCGCTCTCAGTGCCGCAAACAGTTCCATCTACGCAACTTCCAGAACATTAATGCGTCTTGCCGTGGAAGGAAATGCGCCAAAGGTTCTCGGCTGGGTGGATAAGCGAGGTGTTCCCGTATTTGCTCTTCTTGTCAGCGTTTGCTTCGGCTCCCTCGCCGTCGTTGGCGGATACGTTGCTGGAACATCGCACGTCTTTAATTTCTTGGTGAGCAGCTTTTTTACGTTACAGTATTTCCTTAAAAAACTAAAAAAAAAAACCCCCCACCGCGCTATAGAGCAACTTCATTGCCATATGCATCTTGGCAAGCTGGATGTCAATGAATGTAACTCACTTGCGTTTCCGTTATGGATACGTTCATCAAGGACGCAGGATCCAAGATTTACCATACGTAGCCCCATTCTTCCCATATGCTGATATTCTGTCGCTCAGTATCGGAAGCGTGGTGATGGGGTTCATGGTGTTTGGCGCCTTTTTTGGCATTTCAGAGTACAATGTGGATTGGTTCACTAGCAATTCCTGGGTATACGGTGCCTTGCCATTGATGCTTACGGGGTTTCTTGCTAAAGGGATTGTGCTAAAGAGAAATGGCGTGGATGCTTTCAAGTTGATTCCGTATGATGAAATGGATTTTGAAACAAACAAGTTGGTGGAAACGGCAGAGGAAATTGCTGAAAATGAAATCATTCATCAGAAGCCTAAAACTGTCAAACAGTTTATTCAAAAAGTTATTTATAAGTTGTTTTGAGGAAAGGTATTTGTGATGGAGGAGAAGTGGGTGTAAAATAAAAATAAAACTGGGCATAAAAATTATAATTCAACACTGGAATCATTTATTTGACAGAAAGAATCGAATATCGAAAAGCAAATTTCTCAACACCACATTTGTTGCTGTGCACCAATTCCAGCGGCAAACTGGTTACCAAACTGGTTGTTTCCTCCCCACTGAGCGCCAGTACCGCAAGATCCAAATTCAACACCGCTGGGGGTAACACACGCGCCGTATCCAACTTGCTGAGCTCTGGCAAGAGTGTCAAGCACGTCACCGATGGCTTGACCAGTCAAGATTCTCTTGTTGGCGTGTGGGGCAGTCACGCATTGCGTAGCCTTGGCAGCGAGCTGGTCAAAGAGAAAGTTCTGTATTTTTTGCCATGGTAAGTATTCTGCAAACTAGATGACCAAAGAAATTGACCAAACGAAAATGAAATTACCTCGCGCTCAACAGCCGCCTGATTCTGGTGCGGAACATGAACGTTTCCAGAAGCCAAGTCGTAGATGATGTGGTCAGCGTTGCGGTTGGTAACAGAGTCCACCAAGATCTTGTTGATAATGGATTCGGCGACATGGTCCATCACAAAGTCCTCGACAAGGAGTTGGGCAATGACGGCACGTGGAACCTTTTGGCCAGCAAGAAGCGCTTGGACAAGACCCATTCTGTTGCGTGTGGTGGAAGATTTCTTTGTGAGTTGCTTGATGAGGTTGGCCTGGGCAACCAAAAGAGAATGTTTCAGCGAATTGGTTTACTTGTAAAAGGCCACTAAAAGAAATAACACGATACCTGGTGTTCATCGCGTTGACGGTCTTCCACCAATTCGCTGACAATGTTGGCCTTGACAGACTGGTAGCGTTGCTGAATGTTGTTGTTGCGTGCTCCAAAGATGTTGTTGTTGCGTGCTCCAAAGATTCCGTATCCGCGAACAGACTGGTTTCCGTTGTAGTCGTTGTTGTTGAAGGAGTTGCCGTAGTTGATAGCATTTTGGTCGTTGAAGTTGTTTCCGTTGAAGCCGTTTCCGTTAAAGACATTATTGGCGATGGTGCTGTAGCGGGTAGGGTAGCCTTGGAAGAAGTCTTGGTCGTAAGCAGTCGCGTTGGCTTGGTTCTGGTTGAGAATGTTCATCCATGGCTTGAAAGAAGAGGTGCCAAAGTCCTGTGAAATGAATTGAAGAGTGAATTAGAATTTGCAAGCGTTTAGGAAAAGTAAAAGAGAAAGTGATGAAGGGGGGAAGGGGATACTTCAAAAGAAAGTAACACACCTGACGGCCGCCATTGAATGTACCATAGCTGCCGCGCTGGAACTGGTCAACAATTGGGATTTCGCACGCCTGGTCAGAGTAGCCACCAAGACCACCGCGCTGGTAGAGCTGGTTGAGGACAGGGAATCCACATTCTTGTTGACCAGCGAAGTTGCCAGAATATGGCACAGACTGACCATGGAGACGACCAGAAGCAGCGAGTCTTTGCTTGGCAGCGGCAATTGGGCACGACTGGACTTGGTTTCCGAAGGCTTGTTGTTGCTGGTCACAGTTGGAGAAGTTTGCTTGCATTTTTTCGTTTTGTTTGAAGGTTTGAGAGAGCTATTGTTGTTTTCGTATTGAGAACTGAAGAGAAGAGAAGGCGGGGAATGGCCTGCTTTTATATCATTTCTGAATCCAGGGTGCTTGGGTGTGCGAAAAGGGGTCGCTTTTGTTTGTTTTGACGCTGAAAATCTTTGTTTTCACACTTGAAAAATTCCATAAAAACAAACAAAGCCCTCGTGCTTTTCATTCTCTATAAAGGCGCATAAAGTTTCAGATTTGTAGTCTCTAAACAGTAGTGCAAGCGAGGGTTTGTTTGGAGAAAGGGTTGTCCTTTTCCATTTCTTTGGAAACTTTCTCTGGCTATGAGTGTCAGTTTATTATTTGGAGACACTGTGCCCGTCACATAGTTTCATTGTAGAGTCTGCTGTACTCTAAAAATACCATTCCTGCATAGCATTGCATGGCTCGTAGGCTGTTGATTGGTTGCACTAATTTCTGTGCATTCAAAGAAATCTGCCGCGCTTTTGCATCATTCTTCTGGAGCCAGTCCAACTTCTGATCGAGATCAGATAAATCCATCCGTAAAGGAACATAATGCACCCACGGTTCGAGCTTCCACATATAATAGTCGATGAAAATTCCCGCGTACAATATCACAGAATTTGTAGCCAGAAACCATTGCAAGCGATCTGGCCATGCTAAATACACAAAGTTGTTTGAGTGGAACCATTGCAGCATGATAATGGAATTTTACTCAACTGTGTCCATCAATTACAATCAAGTATTTGAACTGTGTCATTTGGCTGAACGTCACTTTCTGCTTCAATGGAAACAGATCTGTAACAATTCCGCAATATCCAGCTCGTCCACAGTTCTGCACTGCATGGAATCCAATGTCGACCCCCAGCGCGCTGTCTGGCCCAGTTTCATTCTTACCCACATCGAATATTGCTTCTGGATGTGTGGCACCAAAAATTTTGGCCCATCGGACAAGACGCGTGCGATGGTATTGCTTCCACGGGAACTTTGGAAGGTAGCGACCACCAGTATTCCTTCCCCTCCAGAACACGGCGTTCTTTTTTTCACTCCACGGAATATGATCATCAACTCGTTTCAAATTCTCGGAATGATGAAACTGTGGGAGAAGTATGTCCTGATAACAGTCCAGTTTCGATGAGCTGAGGACAGGGACGAGTTTGTTTTTGGCGCTTAACCAATATGGCGCCATAAAGAAGCCATGGGCCTCCCTCACTGTTTTCGGGTATTTTGCGCGCAAGCACGAATTATGTTTGACTGTATCCGGTATAGAATAGTATTTTCCGCGATACCCATCGTCGGCAGGAATAGATACAGGGAAATCATGCTTATTCAAAACATATCTGAACTCCTTTTCGACGGGAATCAGAGGCGCTATTGCATCCATGATCGCAGCAGGTCCGTAGCTAAATGTGCCGTTGGAAAACTCCCCTATTCGTGTCACATTCCAGTGATGAAGTCCGACTGTGCTGATTTTTGATGCAGCGATTCCGCCTTGACCAATCCACGGTGCAAAATCAGTCTGAATTTGAAGATATTCTTTGGGATGGAGCAGACACGCGTATTTTTGTGCAAAAGCGAGCCATTTGTCGTAATTTGGAGGTGGCTCGCGGTGGTGCAGTGTGCGATACTCACCATAGTAGTGGCTGAGATTTGGCAGAGCATAAGGAAGTGCGACCAAGGCATCAGATCTGATTCCCAGATCTTTCAAGATGCTGACATCTAGCAGTAGTATAATGATGGTCGCTGTGCTCAAAAGCAACCATGTCGACTGCAATTTCTTTGACATGACACTTTTCCATACTTTATTTATTAATTGGGGGTTCTCAAGTATCACCGTGGCGCAGCAGAATACAAATTGCTATATTCCAAAAGGAGAAGCCCAACATAGCATTCCATTGCGGACACCCGATTTATCGATTTAACAAGCTTTTGAGCATTAAGACTGATCTGGTGGGCGGCATCATCATTGCCTTGGAGCCAATCCATCTTTTCCTCCAGGTCTGAAAAATCCAACGCCACAGGGACATAATGGACCCATGGTATCAGGCGCGCCATGAAGTAATCGACAAATATGCCATTATATAGTACCACGGAATTCGTCCCGAGATACCATTGTAGTCTACCGGGCCAAGCTGTAAAAGTTTTAGAGCTGGCCATCCACAGAAAACAGATCAACTCAACTGTTTCCATCCACGACCAGCAAATATTTGAAATTCATAGTCCGTTCGAAAGACGCGTATGTTTTATACCAATACACTTTATGGATATGCTTCTTGATAAAGTCCTCCTCGGCATTTGCAGGCGTGTGAATCCCAACGTCAACTAACATCTGCCCTTGCTCTCTCTTTTGTTCACAATCCCCAATGATACCGCCATCACAAACGCGTGTGGGATAACGCGAGCTGAATTCCTTCTCCCAGTCCAAAAGACGAGTTCGGTGGAAGGACTTCCATTGGGAATTGTCGTCGTACGTACCACCTGTCGTTGATCCACGCCAAAACAGAACACTCTGTTTGGATTCCCACGGCACTAGATCCTCCACTTCTTCAAACCTTCTAGCTTGTTGAAAATGGTATTCTCCCGGAATCATGATGTCCTTGTAGCACAGGGGTTTTGCTCGTGAGAATACGGGCGTTAGCGTGTTTTGAGTGTAGAATCGGTAGGGATTCAAGAAGAATCCATGCATGTTTTGTACATGTCCTGGATACGCCTTGGTAAGGCACTTGCTGCGTGCCATAGTATCCGTCATGGTATGATAGGGCTCATTAGATTCATCGTCAGCTGGTAGAACAGTTGGGTAATCAATGGCGCTCATTGTGTATCGAAACTCCCTTTTGGCAGGCAGGAGAGCTGCTATATTGTTAAATATATGGGACGGATTATAACTGAATGAGCCATTGGTAAAACTCGCAGTGACAACGTATTCAGTTGGAGGAAACTCATAGTTGCTGGAAAGATGCCCCGCAGAAAACCAGGGGGCTAAATCAGAATAGATCTGGCTGTAGTCGCTTAGAGCTAAAGAGCAGTTATTGCTTTGTGCAAATAGAAGCCACCGGTCATAGTGGAGTGGTGGACATCGATTGAATGCGTCCATGTATTCCTGACTGACAGTGCTACAATCTACTCCTTTGCTGTGAATGACATCGTCTGCCGTTTCAAGAAGAAGCACAGCTAGAGCTGTAATGACCAGACGCGAAACTAGTTTTGCATGCTTTCTGCGAATCATTTTCACTCCACAATTTTGACGTAGAATCATTCATGTATGCCAGGTCCACTATTTCCTTTCGAGAGAACCATCAGCAAACTATCCAACATGCCGCATCCATAAGTGAACCTGGCAACGCCAGCAACAATTTGCTTCTTGCAACGGCAGGCAAAGGCCAGGTATTAAACCAGAAGACACTGTTGTCGGCACGATGATTACTCTTTATCACATTATCTCTATGATATTGCAGATCAACGTTTACGACAGCAATTACTGCGATGAAGGCATGTTGGATTTGGTTGCTCAACTTCGTTTGTCCGAAAACGTCCAAGCAACCACATGTGCCTGGATTAACGTCATCGAGGATCTTCTTCTGATATCTGGTTGTGATGATGGATCAATGCACATAGTCAGTTTGGCATATGCGAAGGAGACCATGCAATGGCAGGCAACGTGTCCATCACTGCCCATCACAAGCATCCAAGCCCAAACCCATCAGCAGCCCTCATCGTATCCCATCACCCTGATGATTGGCGCGGGAAACAAACTTGTATCTCTTTGGCGCATAGATAATGCATCAGAAGCAGTGAAGATCTTTGAAACAGAAGCAACATCTGCGGTGTGTTGACGGATCGACAACGAGCTGGTCTAACTTGTACTGACAGTGCTTCTCTTTTGACGGAACGTACATTATTTACGCGGATGTATTGCGGAGTATTCGCAAGATGGACCTGTCCGGTCAAGATTCGTCTGAATCCTTCCCCACCAATCACACTGCCAACATTGGTAGGGAACCTAAAACTGTCCATCCAAATCGATTCGGCTTATCATAAAATAGAGTGCTTACGCGTTCTCTCAACACATGACGTCGCTTTCCGATCAACAGATGGAAGAGTATCAGTTGCTAGTGTTGCCAAGAATATGGTATGAGCTTATCTTTCCATACGTAGAACTTATTTCCATCCATCATTTGTCTACAGATTCTTCGATCTTTCTCAACGCAGAAGTCCAAAAGTGCCGGGTTTGAAGTTCAGTGAGTGACCATCAAAACCAAAGTTTGTCACAGAATAACCATGAAGACACAAGCCCTTCCAAACTATTTATTTGCACACTTTCAAAGACAACAAGCTATGTGAATATTTATAGAGTCGACAAAGGAAAGTTGTATCGAACAATCAAAGTCAAGGCTGGGATGACGGCAGCACACTGTCTTTTCGCCAGCAAGTTAAGTTACCGGTTAAAGATCAAAAATATCATTTTACTCATAAAATTACTAGTTATCTAATCACAGTCGGAGGAGGTGGGTTGTTGGTGAGAACCCACTTCGATGCCGCAGAAGAGTCGATGCCGGATGAATTCCAAGACACCAATCACATTATTGAAAACAGTAGTCAGTGAAAAGTCGTTTAGTTCAAAATTTGAAAGTGGAAGTAAATTTCAGAAGCAACACGAATGTAATTCGCAGGTTTTATTTGACCATCAGAAGAAAAAGACAGAGGAGAGCACTGAGGTTCTCAGCACCACCACTGTTGCTGTGCATTTCCACCCGCAAAGATTCCACCCAACTGGTTACCAAACTGGCTGTTTCCTCCCCACTGGCCACCGTAGCCTTGAGCATTTCCTCCACAAGAGCCAAACTCAACACCGCTGGGGGTAACACACGCGTTGTATCCAACTTGCTGAGCTCTGGCAAGAGTGTCAAACACGTCACCGATGGCTTGGACAGTCACGATTCGCTTGTTGGCGTGTGGGGCAGTCACGCGTTGCGCGGCTTTGGCCGTGAGTTGGTCAAAGAGAAAGTTCTGTATTTTTTGCCATGGTAAGTATTCTGCAAACTAGATGACCAAAGAAATTGATCAAACAAAAATGAAATTACCTCGCGCTCAACAGCAGCTTGATTGTAGTGCGGAACATGAACGTTTCCAGAGGCCAAGTCGTAGATGATGTGGTCAGCATTGCGGTTGGTGACAGAGTCCGCCAAGATCTTGTTGATAATGGATTCGGCGACATGGTCCATCACAAAGTCCTCGGCAAGGAGTTGGGCAATGACGGCACGTGGAACCTTTTGGCCGGCGAGAAGCGCTTGGACAAGACCCATTCTGTTGCGTGTGGTGGAGGATTTCTTTGTGAGTTGCTTGATGAGGTTGGCCTGGGCAACCAAAAGAGGAATGTTTCAGCGAGTTGGTATTACTTGTAAAAGGCCGCTAAAATAAATACACAATACCTGGTGTTCATCACGTTGACGGTCTTCCACCAATTCGCTGACAATGTTGGCCTTGACAGACTGGTAGCGTTGCTGAATGTTGTTGTTGCGTGCTCCAAAGATGTTGTTGTTGCGTGCTCCAAAGATTCCGTATCCGCGAACAGACTGGATTCCGTTGTTGTAGTTGTTGTTGAAGGAGTTGCCGTAGTTGGTAGTAGTCTGGTCGTTGAAGTTGTTTCCGTTGAAGCCGTTTCCGTTGAAGCCATTGTTGGCGATTGTGCTGTAGCGGGTAGGGTAGCCTTGGAAGAAGTCTTGGTCGCAGGTATTCGCGTGCCAGTTCTGGTTGAGAATGTTCAGCCATGGCTTGAAAGACGAGGTGCCAAAGTTCTGAGAAATGAATTGAAGAGTGAATTAGAATTTGCAAGCGTTTAGGAAAGGTAAAGGAGAAGTGATGAAGGGGGGAAGGGGATAATTCAAACACGGGGAAAGTAACACACCTGACGGCCACCATTGAAGGTACCATAGCTGCCGCGCTGGAACTGGTCAACAATTGGGATTTCACACGCCTGGTCAGAGTAGCCGCCAAGACCACCGCGTTGGAAGAGCTGGTTGAGGACAGGGAATCCACATTCTTGTTGACTGTCAAAGTTGCCAGAATATGGCAAGGACTGACCATGGAGACGACCCGAGGCAGCGAGTCTTTGCTTGGCAGCGGTAATTGGACACGACTGGACTTGGTTTCCGAAGGCTTCTTGTTGCTGGTCACAGTTGGAGAAGTTTGCTTGCATTTTTCGTTTTGTTTGAAGGTTTGAGAGAGCTGTTGTTGTTTTCGTAAGAGAACTGAAGGGAAGAGAAGGTGGGGAAGGGTCTGGTTTTATATCATTTCTGAATCCAGGGTGCTTGGGTGTGCGAAAAGGGGTCGCTTTTGTTTGTTTTGACACTTGAAAAATTGTGGTTACAACAATAGAAACCAACCAGAGCATAAAGTGTTCAAAGATTTATTAAGGTTCTTGTGCTATGTTTCATTTCAAACAGTATAAAGTCTGCTATATTCCAAGAGCATTAACCCCGCGTAGCACTGCATTGCTCCCAAATTATTCAACGACCGGACAAGACTTTTTGCGTTCCTGCTGATATTGTGAGCTTGTTCATCATTATGAAGCAGCCATTCAAGCTTTTTATCTAGATCTGAAAAATCCGTTTTCACTGGGATGTAATGTACCCATGGCTCCAGCCTCCACATGAAGTAGTCAATAAATATTCCAGCATATAGGACAACAGAATTAGTCTCCAAATAGTATTGCAAACGAGAGGGCCAGGCTATTATTATGGTTAAATATTTAGTCATGATGGCATTTTGAGGAGGGGGGATAACGTAACTGTATCCATCAACAACCAATAAATACTTGAACTGCAACATATCTTGAAACCCAACCCTTGACTTTTTGCGATACTCTTTAGCAAACCGTTTCTTGAAACTTGTATTGGTACTTTTAATGCCAGTGTGAAAACCAACGTCTACATAAATCTTTGAGGTTGGGACAAGAAAACTGGATGGAGTTTGATTCCTTCCGGCATCAAAAACAAGCTCTGGATTCCGTTGTGCAAATAACTTTTCCCAATCCATTAACCGTATGCGATGGAATTTCCTCCATGTTTCATTCGTATCAGTGGAATCAAATAGTCCACTGGTGGGGCCTCCACGGAAAAACAGGACCGGCTTTTTCTTCGACCATGATATTGTATCACGCACGTGTTTGATTTGCTCAACATGGAATGAGGTGGGAAACATCAAGTCCTTGTAGCAAGCACCGGACTTTGGTTTGGCTCGTGAAAAGACAGGGATGGGAAGATTTTGGGAATGAAGAGATGATATTTGGAAAGATCTTTTGGGCTTGAGAAAGAATCCATGCGACGACCGGACACTTTCGGGTTCCGCACGCGATAAACATGAAGTCAGAGTTTCGTTCTCCGCCAAGGGCTGAACAACTGAAGGATAATCTGTTCTGCTGATAATCAAATGAAATTTCTTTTGAGGAAGAAGATGTGAAACGGATTTGAGTACTGTTTGCTGAGCGGCAGATGTTTTCGAGAATGATGACGAATCGAAAGTGACAAAGTCAACCAGCTTATCAGGTCCTTCGTACGAATTCTTCCATTCTAAAACAGAATTAGAGCTGATACAGCCCGCTTTGATCCAAGGACTCAAGTCCCTGTATATCTGACGATAGTCCGTTGCGTTTATGGAGCACTTTTGTGAAAGCGCGAAGTCAACCCACTTATCAAAGTTTGGTGGCGGCTCACGATTCCAGGCATTCATATATTCTTCATTTGCCAACGATGTCGTTGTGGTGGTGTTTTCGATGTGGCTGCGATTGCGATCGCTAACAGCGTTAACAACCGGCAGTCTGATATCATTGTTCAAAAGAATGATGCCAGGAATTAATAATGTCAGCGGAAGCAGCAGCAGAAGACTTTGTCTTTGTCGTCGCGTCACAAACATAAAATTTTATTGCTCTTTTTTTTTTTTTAGAGGTCGAAAGTGCCACCAACACTCTTCATCCCATTATACACAAATGTATTGTTGAGTGGAACATACTGTCCAGTGATCAACTTGATAGCTTCTTGAGAACACACTCCGCCCATGAAAGATGCCATCGTGTGAAGCTCGCTGGCACCAGCACGCACCCTTAAAGTTTTTGGAATGGTGCCAACAAATAAATAAAAACGCGAGTGGCTAAAAGCATCCTTACATTTCGTGAATAACATCGTCACTAACTACAGAGGGCGGAAGGCCCATTCGTACCAGCATGTTAGAACAACTCTTTTTAAGGAGTCCAATATCCGTTTCTACTTCTTGTGAATGGTAACCTGTTTATGGTCAGCGTTTTAACTTCAGAACTCTTTTGGGTACAGTTTTTAAAAAACTAGCGAGACCTGGGTAACGCATATTCTCGTTGTAAAAGGCATCCACGGCACGAAGCGCCAGATATAGATGAATAGGGCTTTCCAAATCTTCAGCAATACGCGCTGCAAAAAAAGAAGAAAAAGAAGACTAAGTGAATGAGAATAACCAACTGGTTGTCTTTTGAATCATCAGACTACCTATGTCGCTGGCTTTGGCATATGGTTCTGCAAGTTCGGATTCCAGTGACGACATGCGAACAAGGTTCAAAGTTCTTGCATTTTTACAGAAACGGGCGGTTTCTTCAAGAGTAGGCGGCGTAGCCAAAGCTAGCTGTGATGCAATGGCATGTACTTTGGCGGCATCTTGATGAGCACGATCACGGAAACTAAAAGAAGAAAAAGGAAAGTGTTAAAGTTAAAAAGCCCAATTACTTAAGGAACCAACATTGTTTGGAGTTTCACGAAACTCTCGGTATCGGCCTTCATATCTGGAACAACACCAGCAAGAGGAAGTTTTCCTTCAGTCTCCGTGAAATCAGCGACAGCGCGAGCAAGGAGCCAGAAATTTGAAGTCTATCGAAAGAGTCAAACTGTAAGTTCTTTGACACACACACACACACACACACACACACACACACACACACACACACACACACACACACACAGCGGTCTCTAGATACTAACTTCAGCTGTAATAGACTTGGTCTTGGCTTCCTTCAAAATTGACGCAACATTTCCAGGCACCTGAACAAACAAAACAAATAACCTTAGAAACCCCTGAAAAAAAAAAAAAAAAAAAAAAAAAAAAAAAACCGTTGACCATTACCGTAGTTGGGCTACAGGCACGAAACGCGGCCACAAGAGCTTCGTCAAAGTTCTCCTTTTCCACTCCAGGACGCTGGAGAGCTTGAATGGATGCCTTGAAAGCAGTGCGATCAGCACTAGTTTGGGGAAGCGACCCATTGTGCTTGAAAATAAAAAAGCAAAAAAAAAGCAATTAATTATTACTTATTTTTTTTTAGCGGCGGCGATGCTGCAAGACTGGTAGGTACCTTTGCCTTCCAAGATTCCAAACACTTCATCAGAATAACAACATACGGAACATGAGCAAAAGGCATATTTTCCAATGCAGCGAGATCAAAGGAGTTGCAATAAGTTGTAAGTTCATCAAATGGACAGTCGAGACGTAGGTCCATAACAGAGTCTGGGTGTGACTCAACAACTGTGGAAGAAACCAAGTGTTAGCAGTATACACGACGACACCCACAGAAAAAAAAATGACACCCCACCAGAGTGCTCTTCAGCATCAATGCGCAAGTGACCCACAAACCCGTATGCCCTCACAACCATCAAAGGAACACGAAGCGAGCGACACAGCGTTCCCAAGTGCGACAAGTCCTTCTGGTTCAATTGCGACGCGACCACAAGCGAGAACTGAGACACAAATTCCTTGGTCAACGCCTTTTCTGGCGCTTCCACTAAACTGGTTCCTCGAACGTCGGGGTTAAGCTCTTGGAGGAGTTCGGTTGCCGCCATTCCCCTGCTCTTTCCCACCGAATCAGCCTCGAGGAAAAAGTTGGATCCCACGTCAGCGCCATCGGCTATTTTGTCGTCAAGAATCGTAAAGGAGCCAATGCCTTCGTATCGGGAATCGAAATTCAACAAAAAGCACCCTTGCAAAAAAAACCCCACCCCCTCCTAAGCGCACTCTTTACCTGGCAATACCAGGTTCTTGAGTGTTTCCGTCGACGTTGCGCATGCATTGATCACAAGAATGTTTGCGTTTTCCAGTGCCTTTTGGCCATGTGCTTGCCACAATCTTCAAAGACCGGGTTAAACAATCAGCCAACTACAGTCGCATGCAGCAGCAGAAGCAGCGAAAATGAAGTAATTATGTGCCGTTCTTTACCTCAGCTGGCGATCGTATTTCTGCTCCTTGGATGGTCCAGTAGCTGCTGTGGTGGTCATTTTTTCAAAGTATTGGAAAGGG
Source organism: Obelidium mucronatum (assembly GCA_025765595.1). Taxonomy (NCBI): domain Eukaryota; kingdom Fungi; phylum Chytridiomycota; class Chytridiomycetes; order Chytridiales; family Chytriomycetaceae; genus Obelidium; species Obelidium mucronatum. The sequence continues at coordinate 193,271 of JAIVFH010000039.1, forward strand.
TGGACAAGCAAGTAATAAATCCCTCCATACATCAAGAGGCTGGAAATTACTTAACTATGCTTTACTCAGAGAAAGTTTACAGTCGCTGATCGTGACTTTGGGACCAACCACAGTAAACGCGTTGATTTATTTGCTCCACACAATGTACTATACTGTACTCAGAGAAAGTCTACAGTCGCCGATCGTGACTTTGGGACCAACCCAGCCTTAGCAATATAGTCCTCATTCCTATGGAAAAGTTCAGGGACAGAAAAACATACAGAAAAATTAAAAAAAAAAAAAAAAAAAAGACAGAGGAAGGGTACCAGAATTTGGTCAAATGCCGTGTTCCAGAATCACAAAGGAAAGTCACGATTGTATGCCCTGGCCCGAGTCGCAACGCCTCTCTATACGCCGCCACCAAATGAACCGCTGTGCTAGACCCGCAGAACAGTCCATCATTGCGGAGCAGGAATCGAGACATTTCAACAGCTTCCTGGTCTGTTACTTTGGATGCATCCGTAATCAAACTGGGAACGTTGAGAGCAATTTGAAAGTTTTTCGTCAGTCTGTTGATTCCGATTCCTTCAACGATTGTATCCACTGGGTATTCACAAAACGGTAGAGTTGAATATGAAATCACTTTTTTTATATCTTTGATTTTGGTACCTTGATGCCGCTTTCTTGTTCCTTCTGCTTCTGTTGGGGAATACATGATGTTGCTTTTGACTTTGAAAAACAAGCCTGATCCCTTTAAAAGTAAGGACAATTCAACAAAACGCGATTAAAAACGACTGAAAGTCCAAACATCAAAATAAAAAAAAACCTCAGGGTCTGCTAAAATGACGCGTAAGTCCGGGAATTCAGACTTTAGCGATAATGACACCCCCGAAAGAGTTCCTCCTGGTTTTGTTTGATTGACAATAGGTGGGGTCAGTTGATGCTTGGCTTGCAGTTCTCTGCACCTGTCCCAGCTCCCATTACAAATGAGTCCAGTTTTTCAATTCCGTGATCAATTAGTTGCTGCTTGATTTCAGGTCCCGTTTGCGTAAAATGGGTTTCAAAATTCACTGGTGTTTCAAATTGATTGACGAAAAACGCTTTGATTGGTTTTCCATTCGCATTCAACTAGAGTGACCGAAAGTGAGACAGGGAGAATACATTAGGACACATACTTTCGATGCTTGATTAATTTCAGCAGCACGACGCTCGGCAATTCTGACGAAATGATTGCTGTCAGCAATGGAACATGGCCTGACTTTTTCAATTGTTGCCCCAAGTTGAGTCAAAAGATCATATTTCTCCTTTGCTTGATCGTCAGGCATAATAATCAAGCATTTGTATCCTTTTGCATTGCTAATCGTCGCAAGTGATATTCCAGTGGACCCCACAGTGCCTAGGGACGGTTGCAGTGCGAATCAGAGATGGACGACTCAAATCAGCATTGACAGAAACCTTCGACAATGACATGTTCTTGATATGGTTCTATTAATCCCTTTTCTTCAGCATCAGTAATTACAGCACGTGCTAATCTGTCTTTGCTTTTGACGCGACATGAGCTCTTTCTGGAGGCACCATCGCCAACGCCTACCTCGAGCCTCCGGCACTCAGAAGCTCCATTTTGCCCAGTATTTTACACCCCGTTGCGTTCGAAAGAGACGGAACAAGAATTAGCGGAGTTGATGAAAGAGTGCTGACAGTCTGTAACTCTTTTCGCTTCTTTGAATGTCTCGAGGTTTCTTGAGACGGCCAAGATCTGACGAGAGCAGCTGCCGCTGCAACGGTAACGGCAACGGTGGCCACAAGCAGTGCGGCTTTGCTGGCAGTGTCCATTTAAATATTTAAATAATAAACGAAGTAAAGCAAAAAGAAAGAAAGAAAAAAGAAATAATAACAATGTACTCGCAGCAAGACGGCTTGCGCCGCAGACCCGCCGCCGCATTCGGCGCCGCGCCGCCGCCGCCGCCGCAGTCTGCCGCGGCCGCCGCCGCCGGGGCGCCGAAGCCGCAGCCGCCGCCGACGCCGTACGCCGCGCTGCTGGACGCGCGCCGCAGCCAGGCCGCCGGGGCGCATGCGGCGACGGCCGCCGGCGTCTGCGCACTCGCGGCCGGCGCGGCGATGGCGAACGTGTCGCTGGGCGTGGCTGGCACAGTGGGTAACTATTCTTCCTTCTTCTATCGTGTTCTGCTTCTTCCTTCTTCTTTCTTTCTTTCTTCCTTCTTCCTGTGTGCTCACTGCACCGCCTAGCGCTTTCCGCGGCCGCCGCGCTGTGCGCCCTGGTCCTCCTGCCGGCCGCCCTTGCCTTTTCGGACCGTGTGGTGCTTGGCCGCGATGCGACTCGGCACCAGAAGCTGCTGCTGTTTGTCCTGGCTTTGCTCTTCTCGGCGCCTGCGCTGGCCCTGATTCGCAACTCGCTGATTCTGCGTCGATCGTTACGCGTTATCCTCCGTCCGGATGGAAAATACGGGAACGCCGAACTCAACGAACGCCTGGTGTATGATGCCACGGCCGTGCTTCTGCTTCCCTGGATTTATTGCGCAATTGATGTTTTTGGCCAACGAAGAGCCATTGCGCTGAGCAAGGTACACCGCAAATGGCAAGTTGCCATGACCACTGCTGCTCCGTCAATACTCGGGAGAAGTCTGAGACTGGGAGTTTTCTTTTCGTCCATATACCACATCTTTTTTACTCTTGTTTTCCGTCGGCCTATTTATAACGTTCTCTCGGGAATTGCCATGCTATTTTTTGAGTTGAGTAGTTGGCTGATTTCGTTTCAGAACATAATGTGAATGTACCAACTCATGCAACGACGTTCAGAATTTCAACAACCGATCCTGTCGTCCGCGTTGGCTTTTTTGACTTTCGCAACTTCTTGGATTTGACTCTGTCAACTGTGTTCATCATCTTGCTTTGGGAAACTATGTCAACCGCGATTGAAACAACATATTCCATGGTAAGTCACTCGTTTTTTATTGAATGTATTGATTTTCTGTATTTAAACATCTCAACTTCAGCCATTGGACCTTGATAATGATCCATCTCGCGTGTCCCTCCTTCTTTTGACACTCAAGAACTCAAGCAAAAGCTCCTCATACGAGCAAATGCTTGCCTTCATGGATCTTTTGCGTCTGGCTACCTGCAGCAACCCTCGCTCTCGCGAGCAACTTTTCAACGGAACCGGGGCATTTGAATCGAGCAGTATCAGCAACAGTAGCAGCAGCACCAACTCATCAATAACTGTAGGAGATGCATCCAAAACCGGCACGAGTTCCGCAGAGTGGATTGAAATTGCGGCTGCCTGTTTGGACAGAATTAATAAGCTTCAGAAAACGCTGGTTGAGATTCAAGAACAAAACGCCAACAGTGATGGTAATAATCGCAAGAATGAAAAAGGCGGTGCCTCTGTTTTGAAGCGATCATCATCTTCTGGAATTACGAGTTTGAAACTGCAGGGAGCGGCTGCTGCTGCTGCTGTTGGAAGTGCTACTCCGTCTCCAATCAAAAAAATGAAGTTGTTGACTGGCGCTGTGAAGCCAAGTCCTGTGAAGAGGGATGTTGTTGGTTCGTTTTTGGATGCGTTGCAAGAAGATGGTGCAATCAATGTGGACAAGACTGGCATTCAAGTTGGTGGACCAAACGGGCTTTATAAAGTTGGCGGCGGCGGCTCAAAAAAAGATATTACCGGCCGCGGCTGGATCGATGGTTTGGTTGGAGGGTTCAGTAGTGGCTCGAAGGGAGACAAGAAGAATGCCATTGGAAAGCGCGGAATGAGGAAATTGACGAGCGATGCTTTTGAAGATTATCAAATCATAGCTTTGGCGATTCAATGTAAGGAATTGTTTGCCTTCCCCAACTGCTGGTTGAACTAATGTAAAAACGAAAAAAAAACTAGCTGTGGCAAAACTTTTGATTGCTGGGACAAAGGAAGACAAATATGGATCTGTTCAACGAGACATTCCTGTGGTTTTGGAAAGTTTAATCAACTGTCTTGTGGCTGTGGAAACGCATATTGCGAAACCAGCGGGACCTTTGGAAGGCGGGAATCAGTATGGAAGTATCGTCTTGAGAGAGCCTTTGGCAATGATTCATGGTGAATTTGTTTTTATTGAGCTTCTAGATTGATTTGTGAATTCTAATTACAATTGTCGTGCTCCTACAGTGCTCCAGACAAATGTGTATTTTATCACAACAAACTTGGGCGATCATCTGGCCCGATACAAATTCGAACCCAACGTTGCGAACAAGTTGAAAAGGTTCATTGATTATTTGGAATAATGGTTATAGGAAAATATACGGTTTATGCATTCCAAAAAAACAAAGAATTGGTTTTATTGAATTGTTTCAAGCACAATGCGATTTTTGTTTTAGATTCCAAAAAGTTCTCCGAGAATACGTTGGGTGTCGTCTGGAGAAGAAACAGCATGTCCAGTAACGGCTGGGTGAGTGTAGATTTCGTAATCATTTCCTCCCTTAAAAAATAAACAGATAAGAAATCACACAACGGGCGAAAGTACTTTTCCCTCATACCTCAAAAGTCTTGTCTCCAAAGAAGTGGATGGTCTTAAAACCTTCGCCTTCGAGGTGACGAAGACAGTATGTCTTGTCCCAGCCAGCTGGCATGACATCAAAAGAGATTTGCCCTCCTTTTGATAAGTATAATTAATCCAACAAGTTCTTGATGAAATTCCCAGTCTTTCTCCCTTACCAATCGAGTAAATAAGGCCATAGTCTGGGAAGTTCTTCTTCAACTCAGACACCAAAGTTGCACGCACTTGGTGAACCTTGTCGTATGCCTCGAATTCATCTCGCTCAGCGTGGCTGTTTTCTCAATAATGTTAGAGATCAGGAGAAGGGCGGGTGATAAGAGATTTTTTTTTTTGGTGGTGACTTACGAGCAGTTACGACCAATTGGGGAAACGTTGATCATACCGTTTCTGAACTCAATGAAAGTACCTCTGGAAAAATTCGCCAGGAGGTTATAATGTGAAACTAAAAAGAGGATCATAAAGGGCAAAAAACCTCTTCTTTGGCAGTTCCAAATCAGCAAGGTAACGAAGGATAAAGTTGGCAAGCTTTTGGTATCTCTCTTCACCCAAAAATCCGATGAAGCTCTGGGTATAGAACATGGCATATTAGCCGTTATCGGAGGATGGAACGGTGGTTATGGCAAAGAACGGGTTTTTAAACCTGGGAAGCCAATTGTTGACCCAACTTGTAAGCAGTCAACCCGTTCTCAGAGAAGCAGTAGTCGAACAATTCGAGGACTGGTTTACAAGGGAAAGGGGGGTAAAAATGATCAGCCTCTCCGTCAATATGACAACCGCTCCATATTTACCATCGTCTCCAATCTGTTCCTTCTGCTTGGCGAGATCACTTCCTCCAACAAACCCAACAACAACCTTCTTACGCAAGGCAGCAAGAGTGTTCTTGACGGATTCGCTGATTTCCTTACGGGCAGGAGTAATGGTGCCGTCAACGTCAAAGAGGACGATGGTGTTTGGTTGTTCCTTGTTGCTCCAGGTCATTTTTGGGGTTGTTTATTTCTTATTGGGGGGGGAAGAAATCGACTTGTGGGTTTCATAAGTCTAAACAAGTGCCACGTGTTTCTTTCCAAGCAAGGTTCTGACGTTTCAGTGCAGTGTTTGGCAATTGTAGATTGGCAAAATGCCGCCCGCAAATGGATCTTTGGATGGATGTTTGGGATCCCATAATTACTGTTTTTGTCCTTGGTGCAGAAACATGATTCTCAACATTATGTTGATATGGGGCATTACCCTTTTTAAACATTGTATAATCTGCTTGGTTTCTTTGCATTATTTATTCGAATCACATTTTTTCTCAAGTGTCAAAACAAACAAAAGGCGACCCCTTTTCACACACCCAAGCACCCTGGATTCAGAAATGATATAAAACCAGACCATCCCCCACCTTCTCTTCCCTTCAGTTCTCTTACGAAAACAACAACAGCTCTCTCAAACCTTCAAACAAAACGAAAAAATGCAAGCAAACTTCTCCAACTGTGACCAGCAACAACAAGCCTTCGGAAACCAAGTCCAATCGTGCCCAATTACCGCTGCCAAGCAAAGACTCGCTGCCTCGGGTCGTCTCCATGGTCAGTCCATGCCATATTCTGGCAACTTCGCTGGTCAACAAGAATGTGAATTCCCTGTCCTCAACCAGCTCTACCAACGCGGTGGTCTTGGCGGCTACTCTGACCAGGCGTGTGAAATCCCAATTGTTGACCAGTTCCAGCGCGGTAGCTACGGTACATTCAATGGTGGCCGTCAGGTGTGTTACTTTCTCCGTGTTTGACTTATCCCATTCCCCCCCTTCATCTCTTTCTCTTTTACTTTTCCTAAACGCTTGTAAATTCTAATTCACTCTTCAATTCATTTCACAGAACTTTGGCACCTCGTCTTTCAAGCCATGGATGAACATCCTCAACCAGAACCAAGCCAACGCGACTGCTTACGACCAAGACTTCTTCCAAGGCTACCCCACGCGCTACAGCACCATCGCCAACAATGGATTCAACGGAAACGGCTTCAACGGAAACAACTTCAACGACCAAAATGCTATCAACTACGGTAACTCCTTCAACAACAACTACAACAACGGAAACCGATACGGAATCTTTGGAGCACGTAACAACAACAACATCTTTGGAGCACGCAACAACAACATTCAACAACGCTACCAGTCTGTCAAGGCCAACATTGTCAGCGAATTGGTGGAAGACCGTCAACGCGATGAACACCAGGTAATTTTTTTTTCATTCATTATTCTGTAATACTAACATTTACTAACGCATCTCTTCCTTATGTGGCAGGCCAACCTCATTAAGCAACTCACAAAGAAGTCCTCCACCACACGCAACAGAATGGGTCTTGTCCAAGCGCTTCTTGCGGGCCAAAAGGTTCCACGTGCCGTCATTGCCCAACTCCTTGCCGAGGACTTTGTGATGGACCATGTCGCCGAATCCATTATCAACAAGATCTTGGCGGACTCTGTCACCAACCGCAACGCTGACCACATCATCTACGACTTGGCTTCTGGAAACGTTCATGTTCCGCACCAAAATCAGGCGGCTATTGAGCGCGAGGTAATTTCATTTTTGTTTGATCAATTTCTTTGGTCATCTAGTTTGCAGAATACTTACCCATGGTCAAAAAAATACAGAACTTTCTCTTTGACCAGCTCACGGCCAAAGCTGCGCAACGCGTGACTGCCCCACACGCCAACAAGCGAATCGTGACTGTCCAAGCCATCGGTGACGTGTTTGACACTCTTGCCAGAGCTGAGCAAGTTGGATACGGCGCGTGTGTGACTCCCAACGGTGTTGAGTTTGGCTCTTGTGGAGGATATGCTCAAGGCAATGTTGGCCAGTTTGGGAACCAGTTTTCTGGCGGAATTGGCGCTTTTGGAAATGCACAGCAACAAATGTGGTGCTGAGAGAATCTTTTGTCTTGTCTTTTGATTTTTTGGTTTTGTTTTATGACGATGAAATAAAACGTTGGTGTACGTGGTTTAAAGGTCCGTGTTTAATGTCATGAAATGGGTAAAAAGAGTGTTTGTCTACAGGTAGAAAGACTACATAGGCACGATATGCTATGCAGTGTCTTGTACAGGATGTGCAGAGGAAAAGAGGTAAAATAGGTTTATGCTGACTTATCTGTATTAATGTTTTTTTGGAATAAAATGAACTTTTAAAACGCGTCAGGACATCCCAACAACAACAAAATCAACCAGGGCCATTCCATTATTACATTATTACGCCAACCATCAGGAGATTTGTGAGTAACAGCAGATGAGAAATTGAGGATTTTATTGCTGAAGGTTGGAGGAACACAGCTATGTTCTGCAATATGTCTTTTATTATTTTACCTTGTTGCTGCGTGTTATTTCCATAACAATGATAATAATAAAACGCTTTGTGTTCTGTTTTATTGGTACGATTTCAGTACTATTTCCAACAATGCGCTTGTGTATCTGGGTTTGCTTCTTTGGACGTATTATGTAAAACCAGTAGTCTTTCAATAAGGCCTTGGATCTATTTTTACAGATTACTACATATTCTTTGTTATTCTATTTTTCTTATAATCACAAAAAAAAAAAAAAAAAAAAAAAAAAAAAATGAGATTCACATTACACACCCTCCTTCGAACATCAACAACAACCTCAGCATCCACATCATCGCGTCGATCTTTCTATACTTGGAACACTCCAAAGAACACCCCGCGAGTGACTCTAGACGATGGCTCGGTGCTGATTGCCAGAAAGCCATTGCCCATCAAACCCACGGCGGCAGCAGCAGCAGGTGGTCTTGAAGCCTGTCTGCCTCCTCGCATCCGCTCATACCCGAAACGCACGCCAATGACTCCTGCGCAAGAAATCGAATGCATCAGGCTGCGTACGGAAAACCCAGATGTTTGGACTGTTCAGGTAAAAAGCAAAAAAAAAAAAAAAACTTTTGGTCAACACCCCGCTCCTCCCGCATGTGCGAGTTTGATTATTTGGTTGTTGTGAATTCTCTGGGCGGTTTTTGTGGCAAGCGAGAGTGTGTGTGAGGTCGGAAAAAAGAAAAAGAAAGGATGTTCAGAAAAAAAAAAGGAGAAGGCACGTCGTCAAAAAAACAAAAACAAGTGGTTGGGGTATCTTGGGAAGGGATGATTTGGTTGGATTGTACAGAGAAACTTCGGCGTTGTAGCTATACCCAGTTGCTTACTGTTGGTTTCCAAAAACAAAAACAAAACATAGACTCTCTGCCGCAAGTACAATACCTACCCTGGTAAAATTTTTGAACTGACTGCCGATCTGATGAGGAATACTCCTCGTAAACAAATGTTGGCGGATCAGGACAAGGCACGCTTTGATGCCCTTCCAATCAGCAAAAAGGTCACTATTGTGGATCGCATTCGGAGGAAAGCACTTTGGTAGATTTGGGGGTGGCGTATGTGTCTTGTGGGTATGATGGGAGAGATTTTGAAGGATGGGGGGGGGGGAATTGTGTTGAGAGTATGGATTATCTCATTATCCTCAATTTTTTTTTTGGTGTGATGATTGGTGCGTTGTTGAGGCTCGGTTTTATTGAAATTAATGAAGAGTTGATACTTTACCTATTGTATTTATCTGTTAATTTTTATTATTTATATTGTTTGAAATTGTATATTATTAATAATTTATTTTATAAAAATAGATTGAAAATGAACATTCGAGTGAACCGGACTGTCAAGATGGCTCTCGCCCTTGCCCAAACACTGATATTCCGAATAGTAGTACTAGTCATCTTCTTTTGCCTGTGCTGCTTGATCTACATTGGCGTTGTCGATCAAGCTGAAGAGTTCAAGGCATACACACACAAGCACCAAGAGATGGGATACCTCAAAAAGCAGTCACCATATACCTCATCGCATTGTTTATTTGAGCACTGGAAGTTTGCGTCGGGCCAGTTGAGTAGTTTCTTGTTTTGGGTTGGAGTTTGTACCCTGCTCATTACCATCCCCCAAAAAACTATTACTGGTATACGAAATACACATGCTCAAATTGTATAGAGCGTTATTCAAAGATCGAGTATCGAATACAGCCAAATGTGCACCGGCAGTTTTGCGGTCATTCAAGAATCCATACCAAGAGTACTATTCTTCCAGCTCTCCTCAGGGAAGGGAACAGTGTAATCACGAAACAGATCCATATGCATGTCCAATTGAGTGGTTGATTTATTCTACGAGTTGTTCCAAGGGATTGAATCGGTTGGCAACGTTGTTGGAATCAACGCCTGGTAATTAAGAGTTTATTTGTTTTCTGTATATTTTTTTATTTGTATTGCTGTTCTTGACGCAGAGACGTAGGCATCAAACTGACGATTCTGGGGCTGGGTGAAGGATGGAGGGGTTGGGGAAAGAGAATGAGAGCTTATCACGACTATTTGACAAAAGTTTCGCCAAATGCTATTGTAATCATAACTGATGGAGACGATGTTCTTTTGACGCCTGGATGCGATGGTCGGGTTTTGGTAGAAAATTATCTTAAGCGAGAAGGAATGGCGCTAAGTCCCATATTTATGGGCAGTGAACGGTATGCTGAGGGGGTGTTTGGGTTTTATTTTTTTTTTTTTGAGTTTGAAATTATCCCTTGTGTTAAAACACAAAGAAAAATCCAAGGTTACTATACCCTGACTACACGATTGGATATAAATTCATGAACAAAACGAGTCTTGTAGTGCGGCCAAAGGGAGTTCGGAATCCAAGAATGAATGGTCGAATGAAGGAAAATGTGAGGAACAAAACAAAAAAAATAAGCAATTCATCAAAACAAAGAGGCTCACGAGCCTTTTTTTTTTTATTTTGTCGCTTTTAGACGACTCAGTACAGACCACCAAGTCCGCATGTGTTCTTGAACGCTGGTCTCGTCATGACACAGGCAAAGCACATTAGGCATTTAATCAAGAGCACTTACACGGATGAATGCGTGGATGACCAACTTGCGTTCCAGAAAGCGTTTCTATCCAAACCAATGGTCTGGCAACATGATGATCAAAAGCAAGAAGGGGATCAAGAGTCTGCAGCAGAACTTGTGTCAAAAGTGGAGACGAGTATGCAGAAGGAGGCAGAGATGGAATTGAAATATGGACGCGGTAGTCAGCAGCATTTGGATGCGAAGGAAGAAACGTACCAAGCAGTCAAAAAGAAGTTTGCAGTCGAGAGTCGCGCGGGTACCAAAATGTGGAACGAGATGGCAGGAAATTGGAAAGTGGACCGAGACGTGGAGGAAGATGAAACGAAAGGAGGTCTGATTCCGGAACATGCAAGGCCTTTGATTGGACTGGACTATGATAATGATTTGTTTGCAAACCTGTATGGATATGTGATTGATATGCTGGAAGTGGATAGCGATACGAAACGGGTGACAATGAAACAGACTGGGGGAAAGCCGTGCATACTTCATCAAAGGTTTTGTGTTGTCTTTTTTTATATTTCTTTTGCAGATAGTTGTTTGCTTACTTTTGTAAACTGCGGCTTTAGTGGACGCAAGGTGGAGAATCGCGTTTTGGAAGAGTTGAGTGGGATATTTGGACTCAGTTGGGATGCTGACGCTGTTGCCAGGAGCAAAGAGTGGCAACTGGCGCATCCCGAGGAAGTAGCCAAGTGGCAAGAGATATTTTGGAAAGAAGAAGCGTAAATAAAGTAAAAAAAGAATTCGGTCCAAGAATTAATAATCATAACAGCGTGAATAAAAAGAAAAAACAAGAAATGGACTTTATGGCATCATCGGCAGCCGGTGGCGGCGGCGGCGGCATGCTTCTCCCGGCGTCGAGCAGTGGCGGCGGCGGCGGTTCTGGTGCCGGCGCCGGCGCAGGCGGGCTCGGGGCGATGCTCGGACTCGCGGACGCGGCGGGCATCCTCAGCAACATCGGCGGCGCGATCGGCGGCGGCGGCGGCAACCCGTACGCCGGCGCGGCGCAGGCGGCGGCCTTGGCGGCGGCGGCGGCGCAGCAGCAGCAGCAGCAGCAGAAGGACGACAAGGCGGCGGCCGGGGCGGGCGCGCCGCTCGCGCCGACGGCCGGCGACAGCAGCGACCGCGTGTACCAGCTGATCCTGGACCTGACGGCGCCGCTGGGCGCGCTCGCGGCGCCGGCGGACCGGCGCGAGCTTGCGCTGGTCGAGCTGAGCAAGAAGCGCGAGGCGTACGAGGACCTCGCGCCGATCCTGTGGCACTCGTTCGGCGTCATGACCGCGCTGGTGCAGGAGATTGTGCTCGTGTACCCGCTGCTGTCGCCGCCGGCCCTGTCGAACCAGGCGTCGAACCGCGTGTGCAACGCCCTGGCGCTGCTGCAGTGCGTCGCGAGCCATCCAGACACGCGCGCCCTGTTTCTCAACGGTGCGTTGTGTGTGTTTTTTTCGGTTTGTTTTACCCTCTCACGCGCCACTCTCGCAGCCGATATTCCTCTATTTCTGTATCCATTCCTCAACACTACTTCAAAAACTCGTGCATTTGAATACCTGCGACTGACTAGTCTGGGCGTAATTGGCGCTTTAGTCAAGGTGGGTGTACCCATCCATAATCACGCGACTTGGGGATAAATGTCTGACTTGGGTGTCTGTCCCCCATCTGTTTTTCTCAGTCCGACAGCAGTGACGTGATCAATTTTCTTCTCAGTACCGAAATCATTCCTCTCTGTCTGCGCATCATGGAAAGTGGAAGCGAATTGAGCAAAACTGTAAATATACCCCGACGAAATCAATTTGGCTCTTTGAATGCTTTCCTTCTTACTCTTTTTTTCTTTTTTCTTTGTTCTTATTTGTGTCCAGGTCGCCATCTTTATTGTACAAAAGATTCTATTGGATGAGATGGGGCTCGCCTATATTTGCCAAACCTATGAACGTTTTTTTGCTGTTGGAACTGTCTTGTCCAACATGGTGTCGCAGTTGGTGGATCAGCAGAGTGTGAGGCTTTTGAAACATGTCGTGCGATGTTATTTACGACTGAGCGACAACCCACGAGCCAAAGAAGCTTTGAGGCAATGGTAGGTGTTCTGTTTCTGTTTTCTTTTTCATCTGTTTTAACATTTGTTCTCCTTGTAGCTTGCCTGAACCTTTGCGAGACAACACTTTTGTCATGGTATTAAAAGATGACTTGACGACAAAGCGTTGCTTGGCGGTGAGTCCATTTTATAGATACTTATTTGCCAACAAGAAAATTGTGCTGATTCATTCTTCTTTTTTGAAGAACCTGCTGGTCAACTTGAATGAGTGATGCATGTTTTTATTATTCGATGATGGTCTTTTATTGCTTTTTCCTGTTGTTGTTTTTTTTTCAAAGACCCCCCTAGCGATGGAATTGTATTTTTCAAATCAATACTTCAAAAGAAGTTCATATTCAATAATGAGAGCTAAACCGAGAATAAATATGGTTTTATGTTTGAAATGTGGATTCTTGCCAGACTTGTGTTTTGCGTATTCTGCACAGAGATTTGGTTAAAAATAAAAATAAAAGACAGTTTCTCCAATTGCTTTTCACAGGACTTCAGTGGACGATGAAAAAAAAAAAGGTGCTTGCTTTTATTTTTAGAATTTCATAATTATTCTTTTCTTTGCATGTTCAAATTCAAGAAGGAGCAGCAGGGAACCACCGCGTCTTCGTCCGCTCCAACCACAACCAACGGCGGCATCGACACTGCCGTTGACCTGGAGCCATCGGAGAAGTCTGGCCTAATGTCTCCGCTTGGCAGTCGCTTCCGGTCCCGCACTGACACAAAGGAAAACCAAGTGTCCAACTCTCACGGTGTCCACGCCCACTCGCCTTCAGACCTTCCGCCCGCAACTAAAAGCGGGTCTTGTCTGCCGGTTCCGTCAACGGCAGCCCAGCAGCGTCCTGCTTCAGAAGGGTCGAGTCGAGCCCCGTCTCCAGAAGAGCTCGAGGTTTGTACACACACCAAAAAAAAAAATTCTGGCGTTGTTGCTTCTGTCCATATACAGTATATTGGAGCAGTTATCTCAGATGTTGGGGGAAGACGGGGGAAGACGGGGGGTTGAGATTTCTCTTTCCGTTTCGGCACTTTCTGGAGAACTGAACTGGAATTAAAATTTTTCCCTTTCTCACCTTTTTTTTTTTTTTTTCTGTCGTCCGTACTTAAACTTACTACTTGTTCCTGTTTCTAATCATAGGCTTTTGTGAACCATGCCAAAGACAAGCTGAAATCGCATGCCTATCTATCTTCATTAACTGATTTGGACATTAAACGATTCCTGATTGCGCATCGAAATAATCAGGCGAATGCATTGAAGCAGCTTCATCTAACGCTTGTAAGTTTTCTTTTTTTTTTTCATGTTCCTTTTTTTTTTTTTTTTTTTTTTTTTTTTTTTTTTTTTGAAGCTCGTGATGTACTGGTTGTGTGTCCCTAAAAGACTGACGTCCTTCTTCTCCCTCCTCTCTCTCTCTCTCTCTCTCTCTCTCTCTCTCTCTTCTAGGACTGGCGTCAAAGCTTCAACTTCAACCAAATCCTCAAGGAAGACTTTAGCGACCTAGAAACAACCGGGAAACTCACAATCGATAGCACCGACAACCAACAAAACGCAATCATGGTGTGGCAACAACACCGCCATACACCTTTACCGACAACAACAACAACATCAACAACAACAACAACATCATCATCAACAACAACAACAACATCATCAACATCAACAACCGCAACAACAACAAATAACAGCAACAACAACAACAAACACGGCAAAAAAGAAGAAAAGGAAGCCCACGCACTAGCACTACAACAAAGCATTGATCGAAACCTGCGCTTCTTTGTATACACGATTGAACGAGCCAAAGAAACACACCGTCTACGAAGCGACAACAAGTTGATTGTGATTGTGGATAGAATCGGAATGACGCCAGCAAACTATGATCAACCCCTGGGGAAAGCGATTGTGAACGTCATGCCGCATTATCCCGAGTTGTTTGAGAGTTACTATGTGTTCCCCAAGAATGCAATGTTGATGGTTGCGTGGAAGGTGACGAGGGTCTTTTTGGACCCTGTGACGGTGGCGAGGATAAAGTTGTTGGGGGAGGCGGAGGTGCCGACAGTGTTGGGGGATATTATGCCAAAGTCGGAGCTTCTTGTGAGGTATGGAGGGGAGAAGGTGGATGGTGGTGGTTGTGGTGGTGGTGGTGGGGGTGCGGGGTCTGATGGGTGTGTTATTGGGACGGCGGCGGCAAAGGCGGATTTGGCTGTGGAGGATGTTGATGACGATGATGACGAGTTCCATGACGCTGATGGGGAGTAAGTTATTTGGAGTTCGTTTTTTGTTTATTGTTGAAGTCTGCAAATATCGTAATCTGGGTGGGGGAGAAACAGTAAACATGGGAGACGGGGGGAAACTGGGAGATGGTGTGGTTTGATTTTCTGCTTCTTAACTCTATTATAGTTGTTTGTTTGTTTTTATTATTCGTATTGTTGTTTTTATTTGTTTGTGTTTTAGTGGAATGCTTGGTTGTTTATTTAAATAATTGAAAAAGTATTCTTTCCAAGAAATGGCAGCGACGCAGCTTGTGCAGTTTGCGCCGTTCGCGTCGGCCGTCGACGCCACGTTCTGGTGAGTGCCGCCCCCGACGCACGCACGCACTCACGCACTCGCCCGTCCGCCAGGCACGCGCTCGCGCAGCGCAAGATGGACGTCTTCAAACTCGACGCGGCGCCCGTCGCCATCGCCGCGTCGTACGGCGCCGCGTCGCCGCTGCTTGCGCTCGCCGCCGATGCCTTCGCCGACGCCGCCGCCGAGCCGCCGCGCGCCGGGCTTGCCGCCGCCGGCGTGCTGCGCAACACAAACACCGTCGAGGACTTCAAGGCGCTCGACAAGGCCGCGCTGCTGAAGGCCGCGAGCGAGCGCGTGCGTCTTTTGTCTTTTTTTTTTTTTTTTTTTTTTTGTTTTTGGTGTGTTGTTTTCTGACTTGAAAAAAGGTGTGGGCGGCAATCACGTCCGGCGACGCGATCCGGAATCAATCCCTGCTGGCCGCGTTCTTCGTCCTGACGTTTGCCGATTTGAAAAAGTACAAGTTCTACTTTTGGTTTGCATTCCCAGCACTGCTGCCCACAGACCATTTCACGACTCCCGTGCAAGGAGGCATTCGGCCATTGAAGGATGTGTGGGATCAAGAACTAATTGCGTCTCTAAAGTTGAATTATGATGCGATGCGTGGGTTGAATAATCAGGGTGGTGTTGATGGTGTTGTAGGGAATTCAGTCGACCCGTCATTGAGTGGCAGTAGTAGTCGTTTGGATACTGCTTTTGTGTTGGTCAAGAAGGATCCGTCAAACCCTACGTCGTCAGTTATTCTTGGGAAATTGGCGGATTGGGATACCTTTTGGAAAGATGTTCCTGCTGAAGAGGTGTTTTTTTTTTTTTTTTTTTTTTTTTTTTGAACTTTATCTCACTCTTTTTTTTTAAAGTGGACTATTGCTTTCGTCGACCCATCAAATCTGCCAAACAACCCTGGGTGGCCATTGCGAAACTTTTTGATTCTGCTCAAGCATCGTTTCAAGCTGGATTTTGTCAACATCATTTGTTACCGTGAAGGGCAGCTGAACCGAGATTCGGCTTCTACTCCTCCTTCTTCTTCACTTTATATCAAAGTGAATCTGCCTGGTTCTTTGCCTGGTTGGAGATGTTTAGCATGTTCCATGGAAAAAACTTTTTTGCTGAATTTTTTTTTTTCATTAGACATGTGTCCAAAATCAGTTGGATGGGAGAAAAACTCTACAGGAAAGTTGGGTGCACGCCTTGTAGATCTAGCGCCAATGATGGATCCGACTCGTCTGGCGGAAACAGCGGTTGACTTGAACTTGAAGCTTATGCGGTGGCGGATTATGCCGGAATTACAACTTGAAAAGATTTCCGAGACGAAATGTTTGCTTCTTGGATCTGGAACGCTTGGCTGCTATGTTGCTCGTGCTTTGATGGTGTGTGTGTGTGTGTGTGTGTGTGTGTGTGTGTGTGTGTGTGTGTGTGTGTGTGTGTGTGTGTGTGTGTGTGGTCTTTTCATTCACACTTGGCCATTTTTTAGGCATGGGGAGTTCGAAAGCTCACTTTGGTTGACAATGGAACAGTTTCCTTCTCAAATCCTGTTCGTCAGCCGCTGTTTACATTCGAAGACTCTGTAGCTGGTAAACCAAAGGCAGCAGCTGCGGCAGAGTCTTTGAAAAAGATTTTCCCTGGAATAGTTATGTCAATCAAAACTTCAACCCACCTTCCCTAACGCGGTGCACTTTTATTTCCAGAATGCCGAAGGAGTATCTCTGAATATTCCCATGCCCGGCCATCCGTCTGCATCTTTTGACGCGACTCAACGAGACGTTGACACACTGAAGCAGTTGGTTGATGATCATGACGTCATTTATTTGCTCACGGATTCCCGAGAAGCTCGATGGTTGCCAACTGTAATGGGTGCAGCTACCAGCAAAATTGTCATTAATTGTGCCCTTGGATTCGACACGTTTTTGGTTATGCGCCATGGAGTTCGTTCTGCATTGATTCCAGCAGGTGTTGATGCAGAAGATGTTCATGGTGGTGTTATGGGATGCTATTACTGTAATGATGTGGTTGCACCAGCAGATGTAATGTATATTTCTTTCTTTCTTAATCGGCTATTTTTTGACATTTCTTGAATCGCAGTCACTAAGTGATCGAACGCTGGATCAACAATGCACTGTAACACGTCCAGGACTATCTCTTCTCGCAAGTGGGCTTGCGGTTGAACTTATGGTGTCAATCTTGAATCATCCGAACGGGTAAGCAAAGTTTACAAAGAAGCGGGTCGCGAATGTTTTCTGAGATAAACCATAGTCAATGGGCACCTGCTGATACAGTTGCTGGTCCCACAGAACCCACTCAGCATCCTTTGGGAATAGTTCCACACCAAATTCGCGGGTTCCTGACGCATTTTTCAAATCTGCTTGTTTCAGGACGGTCTTATGACAAGTGCACTGCATGTTCGGCACCGGTTCTAGAGGAATACAAGCGTGATGGAGCTGTCTTTGTTGAAAAGGTGCTCAAGAACCCAAAGTACTTGGAAGAGTTGACAGGGTTGACAAAACTCCATAACGATACGGAGAATGCAGATGTTGATTGGGATGAAGGAGAGGAGGGAGAGGATGTATTTTGAGTGTAGTAATAAATCCTGTTTGTTGTATTTTGTCGTAACCCATAGAGGTTTATTAAATAGCTTCGTGTATGGCTTGCGTAACTATGTTCCCGCGATGAGGTTCTTGCCAAATCATTGTTTCAGCTCTGGGCCTGTTCAGTTTCCAAATCGATCCTTCTATTATTCGCCGTGTAGAGGGGCACAATGAGCATGACCACCCCACAAACCCCGATTCTCCAAATCATGGCATCACTCAAAGACCCATCCGAAGCCCTCAAAGCATTCGAAACCAATAAAACAACCACCCCAAAAAACTGACCAGCCGTTTGAATCAACCCAGCACTCGTCCCTTCCCCAACAGGATACGTGCATTCAACACCCAACTCCAACGCAATCGGGGCCAACGCGAATCCACCAATCCCCGTAACAGCCGCGCTTGCAAACAAAAGCACGCGTCGATCCGTAAACGATGCGCTGAAATAGAAACCGAGGGACCCCAAAAAGGAAACTACCGTAAGGAGTTTCAGAAACAGACGATGCAGCTTGGTTCTATCCAGAATCGCGCCTAGCAAGAGGGATGAGATGACACCGCTGATGATTGTGATGATTCCGATTATTCCAGAGTCAGCCTTTTTTTTTACAACGTCAATAAAAAAAAAACTGGTAAAAAAAAGGGAAACATGATTAAAAAAAACAAACCTCAGAATATCCAAAAGGTGTCACATAATCGCTAATCAAAGTGAAATAAGTGTCCAGAGAACCAGCAGTCATGCCATACGCTGCAACAATGACAATAAACTGTGGATTCATCACGGCTTGTTTCAATCCATGTAAAAACGGGAGAGAATCGACTTGTGCGCTCTTTGACGGCGCAATGGCCGGTTTGTCAAACACAAGCAGTGAAGTGAGACCAGTTGAAAACACAATTGCAAACGTTGCCAGGTTGAGTGTATTCATGTTTTGTGGATCTGAATTCACGAGAGCAGGACCAATTGCCAGAGCAAGCGCTGTTCCTCCATAGATTGATAGTGACATTACAGTGTTGGCAGTGAGGCGTTCGTTTTCGCCGAACCAGGCGGCACATGCCTTTGTAGGTGCGTTGAATGCAAATGGTGTTGCGATTGCGGCGATTGTTTGGCCTATAAAGAGGAATGGGACTTGTGTTTCTGGGGGGCCAAGGATTGATCCTAACCAGCGGACCAATCCGCCCAACGTTACTCCCCATGTTCCAATCAGTACGGATACTCGGAGACCATATGTATCAAGAACGTATATCGCAGGATAAGCGAATGGAATGAATACAATCTGAAATACAAGTGCAACCATGTTGATTGTGAATTCGGAGCAATTGTAGAACCGAGCTGCTGATGGCGAAACAGCCGCATATGTTGACCATAACAATGCGTTGTTGAAGTTGGCAAAGAAGACGCCAACTGCCACAGCGAAGCGGAATGGTGACAGGGCAACTTCTTGCCCTTGTGCTTCAACCATCCAATAAATTACAAATATGATTTAATCATTGGTAAACGTATGCTTTATTCATTACTACGCAAGTGCTATTTTTTTTTTTTTTTTCTAGAATCCAGATCCAGTAACCTTCTCCTTTTGGGCAACGTAGGCCTTGAGACGGATGGCGTTGATCTTGATGAATCCATCAGAGTCTTGTGGGTTGAATCCACCAGCAACATCCATTGAGGCAATCTTGTCATCGTACAAGGAAATGCTAGATTCGCGACCTTCAACAATAACGTTGCCCTTGTACAACTTCACTAAAAAAAAAGAAAAAGAATTCATGTGAATAACAGGAATCCAAACCACCCAAAAGTAAACTAACAGTGCACAGTTCCAGCAACAGTTTGTTGACTTTGCTCAACAGCAGCCATGATGAATTCACGTTCTGGTGAAAACCAGAAACCGTTATAGATGATTTCAGACAAACGCTGGGAGAACTGGTCTCGGAGACGACGAACTTCACGGTCCAGTGTGAGACCTTCAAGGTCAACGTGAGCGGCACGAAGAATAGTTCCTCCTGGAGTTTCGTAGCATCTGCAGATAAAAAAAAAGTTTAAGAACTCCCATCGCCGCAAAATTAGCAGGGAAACCACAAGCACTTACCCACGAGACTTAATTCCAATGAATCTGTTCTCGACGATATCAATTCTGCCGACTCCGTGCTTTCTACCGAGCTGGTTCAAGTACAAGAATTGGTCCAAACCGTCCGTAATGGTAGTTCCGTCAACCTTGTTGACAATCTTGACAGGCTTTCCACCTTCAAAGGTGATGGAAATGCGTTCAGGGGTGTTTGGGGCATCTTCGGGATCAGTAATGAGCTTCCACATGTCCTTTGGTGGGGTGACATTTGGGTCTTCGAGAATACCAGCTTCGTACTGCGTTTGTTTGTTCATCAGTCAAGATCTTGTATCTTGAATGCAAAAAAAAAAAGTATGTTAACTCACAGAGATGTGGTACAAGTTCTCGTCAGTGGACCATGGCTTGGCAGCAGTCTGGAAGACTGGGATACCCTTCTCAGCAGCGTACGCGAGAAGAGCTGGACGACCAGGGAAACGCTCAAAGAATTCTGGGATTCTCCATGGAGCAATCACCTTGATGGATGGCTGAAGAGCGTAGTAACCAAGTTCGAATCTGACTTGGTCGTTACCCTTTCCGGTGCATCCGTGGGACACGTAGTCACATCCTTCTTGGTTGGCGATGCGAATCTGAGTCTTTGTGATGACAGGACGGGCAAGGGAAGTTCCCAAAAGGTAAACTCCTTCGTAGAGAGCGTTAGCTTGAACTGCAGAGTACACGACACCCTCAACGAATTCCTTGCGGAGGTCCTGGTAGATGTGATAGCATAGGTGTGGGTCAAATTTTTCTTTTTGATTTCGCGCATCGCATCTTATCGACACACAAGATAACAACCACCCACCTCAATGTAGACCTTAGAAGCTCCAATCTTAAGGGCCTTCACTCTAGCAGCTTCGAAATCTTCTTCTTGACCAATCTGTAGCGCCAAAAGTCAGTTCCAATGTAAATGAGAGATCAAACTGGACATACGTTGGCCATGTAGCATACGACGTCATACCCCTGCAAGAAAACATGTCAGATACAGAATCAGTTCCAAGGCACAAAAGCTTACCTCTTCGAGCAACCACGCAAGAATGCAGGAGGTGTCCAAACCTCCAGAGTAGGCCAAGCAGACTTTTCCTTTCACAGCCATTTTTGAATAAATTTTCTTATGCTGAAAAAGAAAAAAACAAGTGATTCATTCCAATTCAACTTCACATCCCATTTTCAAATGTTGGCGATCGCCGTGATTTTACTTTTGGCGATAGAAAGTTTGGCAGATAGAACAGTGCGACGTGATTCACTTTACCCGGGAATATGGGCCATCCGATCAACAAAAGACACACAAGAAAAGGAAGTGGCGGCGGAGCTGGTACAGGAAAAGGGAGCTTGGAATATGTGGCCGTCGAAGCAATCCTCTGATTCGCTCAGTAGCGTTTCAGATTTCGACCGTAGAGTGGAAACTCCGCCATTTGATCTTTATGCACAAGCAAAGGCAAACCCAGACAGCTTCCTTAAAACGCATCTCAAATCAACCGCGAAGGCGAAAAGCATTTCTCGGAAGCAAATTGATGTTACCATACACGTATTTGCTTGGCGGCGAGTAAAGTCTTTGGTGCGGTTGCTGACATCAATGGCAGAGGCAGATTATGGCCATCGACGCGATATCCCATTGATATTCCATCTGGACTACAGATTCTCGACAGATGTAGAATCTGTAATAGAAAAGTTCACATGGAACTTTGGAGTAAAAACCATCTTGCGGAGTAATGTTTCGTTGGGTTTATCAAATGTGAGGGTCCCAAATTCATTCCGCTTTCCCTGAACAGCAAAAAAACACCAATCAAAAAACAGATGATGACTACAGCCTGGAAGCCGTCGTCTCCTGACTCTTTTTCCTTGTTTTTCGAAGATGATATTTCTCTTTCGCCTCTGTATTTTACATATGCCGAGTGGTGCGCAACCAATTTACTTTTGGATTCAAAAGCTGGAGGAAATTTATTTCGGAACAGTATAGGGTGCTCCCTTTATACTCCTCGCATCAATGAGATTTCTCCTACACCTGATCCCCAGCACCCACCTGCATGGAGCCCTAATAAGCTCTTGGGAACATTCAAGAATAGTAGCAGAGACTCCTCTGCACTATTTTTGTTTCAGCTTCCTTGCTCGTGGGGTGCTATATATAGTGCCCGTCATTGGGACTCTTTTATCAAGTACCTTGCTTGGAGAAACTCCAACCCTCCTTACTTACTTCCTGCTATCCCCAAATCTCGATCAAATTTTTGGAATCATTCATGGAAAAGGTATGTATTGACCTGACTTTTATGTTTGGGGAAATTAAATCGACGCTTATTAGGTACTTGATTGAATATATGTACATCAATAGCCTTGTAATGGTGTATCCAAATTTTCCAAACGAGACGTCGTTTAGCACAAATCATTATGAAACTGGCGTTCACAGTGTGGCTGATGGAGTCGCTATCATCGTTCCTGACATTCTGCGAGAAGATATTGACGACCGATTTACTGTTCCACTATTGCAGCGAAGTGATGGAGAGAATGTTTGGTCTGCATTTAAGCACGCTATCAGCAAGACATCTGCAGAAAATCAACTGCCAGTTGTCGACTTACACCACAACCTAAAAAAGGGAGGTTTATCAGAATTGTCCGAGGAGGTTGCAGCTTTTAATCGTAAAATTGCTGGCGTTCTGCCGAAAATAAGTAGTTGAGCAATGACAGACAACCAGTT
Source organism: Obelidium mucronatum (assembly GCA_025765595.1). Taxonomy (NCBI): domain Eukaryota; kingdom Fungi; phylum Chytridiomycota; class Chytridiomycetes; order Chytridiales; family Chytriomycetaceae; genus Obelidium; species Obelidium mucronatum. The sequence continues at coordinate 215,700 of JAIVFH010000039.1, forward strand.
AGGAATAATACAATTTCTTTTTCGATCTCACAAAGTTAAACAGAGAAGGAGCAAAGAAAACTAAAAGAAAACAAACAATAAAAAACACCAGTTCCCATTAAGCTCAAAAAGAAGCCGACTTCAGTACATTAGAGGTCAGCCTGCTTTGCCATCCATTCCTTAACAAAGATACTGGCCTTCATAAACTTCTTGCTTGCATACTTCTTGTAGAAAGCTTCATGTTTACATGGCTTCTTCAAATATTCAATCATCATTTCTGATACAGGTTCAATAGCGTCCTCGGCGTAACCCGAGTAGTGGACCAAATTTGCATCCTTCAAAATAAAAAATCTTTAATGGAGCGTATTTAATTGCAGAAGAATACATGCTCACCCAGGGCCCTTGGTCCAACATTCTTCTTGCCAAGTAGAGACCAGTGGCAGCGACGTGAGAAGGGAGGACATCCAAGAAGCGGTGATCTACAAGAGAGATTTCCATCAAGTATTTGGCAAGAGTTCTTGTTTGGATGTTGTAGTTTTCAGCCTTTGAGCAGCGACGAAGAAAGCTCATGGAGCTTGGGTATTGGAGGTTGAAGTCGAGGACAGAGAGAACATAACGTTCAGCCTTTTGGATCTCCTCTTCTGTGTATCCATTATCGGCCATGTAGATAAAGTTCTTGATAGATGGAGCAATAACTTCTTCATACTTGGCGGCAATGAACATAGATGTGATACCAACGAGCTGAAGCTTGACAAGTGACACGACACGAAGGGACAAAAAGCGGTCAATGATGTTCACGGCCAAGTAAAGAGTTTCTGGCAGAAGACGGAACTTGTTGTGGATGTCAATCAACCAGTCAATCAGAATGTCACGCATGTTCCATTTCAGCTCCTTTTGCGATTCCATATAGTGAGGGTTTGGCATCGCGTTCACCTGCAAGATATTAAAATGTTTCATTAAAACTGTCAAACAGCAACAAACAATTTTACCTCCAATTTTTTCATGTACTCAAAGATCTCAACAACATACTCGGACAACATCATTGGGTCACAAGCATCGTCTGCGTCAAGGTCATCCCATTCAACTTGAACCATGGCTTTTGGGGCAACGAGAGGTTTTGGAAGGGGGGCAACCACTTCAACCGTCTTGGTCACTTCGGCCTTAGCTTCGGCACCAGTTTCACTACTTTGATCTTTAACAGTGGCAGCGCGAGTCTTGGGTCCAACTGCGGCCTTAGCTGTCGTTCCCTTGGCCACAGCCTTGCGGGGCTTTACATTTTCCGCCTCGGCCATCTTCGCAACCTCGGCTTGGGCCGCAGTTGCTTTGGCAGCAGTCTTTGCCGTCTCTGAAACAGTTTTCTTGGCAGATTGGGAGCGGGTGCGAGTTGGCTTAGTGACTTTGGTTGTTGACTGGTGCAAAGAATTAGAAAGGCAGGAACTACGTGGAGGTCACAAAGGTATTTACCGGCTGGACTTGTACTTGATGCACAGCCGCGAGGGGTTGTTTCTTGGTGAGAGCGGCTTTAGCTGGAACAGCCTTACCCGGCGCTGGAGCAGCCACATTCGCGTTGGCTTGCTTCAAACCGACAGCACCCAGACCTTTTGACACAACATCTTTGACAGTCTTTCCTGGCTGGTTCACGGCATGAGCGTTTTCTTGGTCTTCGTTCTTTGCAGCCATAGCAGCAGCGCGTCGAGTTTGAATCTAACCAAAAGGTGTTTTTTGACTGATGAATAACAATGACACACGATGAAAACCAATAAGAATACCTGAGAACTCATTTTATAATCTAAATACTGAAGGAGGTGGATAGGAAATAATCAATTCGCGACAATCGGTAGTTGGAGACAGGAGGGTATACTGCGGCAGGTGTTTAAGTCAAACGCATTTACCGACAATTAATATTAAATATTTACAAGAGTTCCGGTTAGTTCAGAGTACGAGCTGTAAAGAGAGAGAATTCAGCTGACAGTTCGTAAGGAGAAGAAACAGCCAAACCTTGACGGACAAAAAAAATATACGCGGGATCGGACAAAGCAGAGAGTCCAAACGCAGGCAGAAACGAACCTAATTTGGTTTGATATTAGCTGGTTGAAAGGCGGGCATGTAGGGCGTCCATCCTCTGGACTCTGAGGATGAGACAAACAATGCCTGTCCTTCATTCATCAGACGGATGTATGCTTCATATCGGATGATATGCCACTGCATAGCGCACTGATATTCACAGATAGAGTGGCAGTAGGTGTATTGTACCTTGGGGTGTGTTGGTGGTAGGGGTTGTCCGAGAGGATTTATGGAAGATTTTGTCGTTCTTCTTATTTATCTTTTCCTTTAAATAAACATGTTCAAAAGTTGTCCGAACCAAAACAAGAGGGTGCGCTTGGTTGGTAATTTTCTTCCTTTCCTTCTAAGATACACGTCACTCCTAGTCGTACTTTTGGTGGGATCGGCTGATGGCACGGTCTTCCAATGTAGGGTGTAACTTAAATGTAGTTCGGACCGTACATACTAATAGAGGAACAGTTGATCCTTCTAATTCTCTCTCAAAGTGATAATCCCCATTTATCACTTTTTTTCCGTCTAAAAATGGTTCCAAGTGAATCTTCGCAAAACCAACCTCACGTTGGCTAACAAGCTTCTTCTCATATTGGACTAAGAGTATTGAAATCTTAGTCACAGATATCTAATGCGTTGGGTAATGGTATTCACCGTCATCATCTTTCTTCCCTTTTCCAGGTGGACCTTTCTTGCCCTTGTCAGCGGGCTTTTTGGTATCCTTCTTTGGACTGATTGGCCTTGGTGCTTCTTTTTTGCTTCCGCTAATAGGCCTCATGCCAGCTTTAGATGCGGAACTACCAGGACGCGTTCCTGGGTCCACGCCACCAATAGACATTGAGCTCAATAAAATATCATTTACTATTGGCGTGAAAGCAAACCGCTTTTCATGCAGCTTCAGCGATATACTCCCTATGACATTATTTTGTGAGCAGATATCAAACGGTAAGGTCTCAATACCATTGAATGCATCCCTTGTTTTCTTTGTAATAGGAAGCGAAACACAGTTGACTGTGGCTACTTCAATTAGATCTTGAGTCCATTGGATCGAGTTGGCGCATTCGAACTGAACGCCACTATATTCATTGAAAATTGCTTCGATGTGGTAAACAACTTCATCAAGAGGCCTGCTGTCAGCAGGCTCCTCGATATCTGGCTGCTTGAGTCCTGTCATTTCGTCTAATTTTATCATTAGAGTGACGTCTGCATTTTGTGCTATTTAACAACGGCTAGGAAGACACGGACTTATTTATCTTGGAATTTACCCGAATTTGTTACGGGGCAAATAACAGAAGCTGCCGCCTCGTTGACAGATCTTTCAGAAATGGACACATTAACGTCGTCAAGAACTATTAATCTCATCATTTTGGAAACGACTGTTTTCCTATATCCTTCAATTAAAAACAAAGGATTTCTCTTGGGAAATAATAAGTATAGTTGTATAAATTATTGAAACTTACAAGAAGTGCAAGTATTTGAAGATTTGGAATGCATTCCAACCGTTGAACTGTTCCATTCAAATCACATAATTCATTTCCGGAAAGGTCCAGAGATACAAGACATGAAGGGGCAACAAATCCATCAACTGATTTAATGAGATTGTGGCTCGCACCAAAGTGGATGAGGCTCGCAAGCTTCGAAATGTTGGGACATACTGCCAGTCTGAAAATTTCGCTTACTGTCACATCCCAAACAAATTAAGAACCAACCTATTGGCATTGAGGTGTAAAATTTGGATGTCCTGGGGTAAGTTTGAAGGTTCAAACGATTCAATCAAGTTTCCGGTAAGCGATAACTCCTTCAAATTCTTAAGTTTTTTGACGCCAACATCAATTCTGCTGATCTTCTTATCAACTAAACGCAGAGTTTTGAAGAACCCGAATATGTACTCTTCAGAGAATATTTCACGTTCTTTTGAAGTTGCTTTATGGCAGCTTGTTTTGAATTTGCAGACAATGGCCTTCAGTTCTGCCGCCTCGTTTGACCAGTTCAAGTCCGCTGTTTGCTTCAGTTACACTTCGACTGACTCATCTTAATTTAAAAATCACCTTTCGACCACAGATCGATTTCCCAATCTAAATCGCAATCACTGTCACTTGCGGTTGCACATATGGCAAATTCATCACAAACCTTGCGTTAGGCCTTCAGCATCCTCGTCTAATAAATCATCGACGACCAAAGGCGCTTTTGCTCGACTTGTTGTCTTTCCGGAATCTGTTCTGCCGTTGCTGTGTATCGAAGGTCTTGAACTAGGCGTGACTTTGTTTCGCTTAACATTCTTTGGTGCCACCGCAGATTTCTTCGTCGCGTGTTCTGATTTGCTCTTCTCGGGAAATATGCCCATTGTTTCATTGAGAACAGCCAAAAAAGCACTACTAGCATAGGCACTCTGCATCTTGATTGGGGCAGTATTGTCACGAATAATTTTTAGACAAAATCGGCAGCTCCCATATCCAGCCTAAGAATGATCTCAAGACGGAAAAGCACTTACCGGCCAAGCAATAGAAAGATATATGTGAATCAAGAACCTCCTAATCTTTCCAATGGCGACGTCACCTTGCTCCAGAATTTTCCATCCAATCTGATCTCCACTTCAAAATACACAATCCTCACATTTCTTCCCAAAAACCTATTCGAGCAATTCCGGTAAATTCAAAGTTTGCTCCTGATATTTGTTATACGTCCTTATTCTTGTAATTAGACGGGTAGCAAATCTGTTCTTTCTTACTCTTGCGATCCTTCAGTTCTTTCCAGATTACATGACAATTGATCCATGGGTAGCCGCGCTTCCTTTCATTGTGATCGTTTTGATGACAGCAATCAAAGACGGTGTGGAAGATATGCGCCGCCACTCATCTGATCGCCAAATCAACGGCCAAATCACCAGAACTCTCAATTTTGTAAACACAAATGCGCGTTTCAACCAGAAACGAGCAGTTTCGAACTCCAAAAAAGTTGATGCTGGGATCTGTTGGAACGAAACCACGTGGGGGAATGTCACTGTTGGGGATATCATTCTGTTGAGAAACGATGAACCTATTCCGGCAGATATTTTGATCTTGAATACTTCAGAACCTGATGGCCTATGCTACGTGGAAACCAAAAACTTGGATGGTGAAACTAATCTGAAGATTCGAAACGGGCTCTTGGAGACAGCGCAAGTGGGGAAAGACAACATTGAGAAACTATTGGGCTATTGCTTCAGAATTGAGTCTGAGATACCAAATCCAAACCTGTATACATATACAGGAACAGCAGTATTTCAAGCTAATGCTGCCGTTGATGAAAAGAGCAAGAACGTAACGATGGATGAATTTGACCCAAATGAGGAGATAAAATTCAATCAAGTTAAGGTTCCATTGAACATTAACTCAATACTTCTACGCGGATGCATTCTTCGAAATACTGAATGGGTTGTTGGGTTATCGCTATTCACTGGAAAGGACACTAAAATTTGTCTCAATTCTGGTGGTACACCATCCAAACAATCGAAGATAGAGAAAACAATGAATCCACAAGTGTAAGTAACGCGAAACTCTTTAATCTGAGCGAAAACATCTTTAAATCCCGTCCACCGAAAATCAGTTTGATCAATCTGGTTATTTTGGTGATCCTTTGCTTGGCCAACTGTATTAGCAGCCCATTGTGGGAATCTTCCCATCAACCATCAGACCCATCCGAAAGAATTGTTTGGCTTGCATCTTCTTATTCAACCATGCCAAGTCTTAAAAGTTGGATTTGGATAGGATTCGTATCGTTTTGGTGGGTCAAACAAGTTGGATCCTAAAGAAAATTGACCAAATCACAATTATAGGACAAGTTTAATTGCGTTTCAAAATATTGTGCCAATTTCTTTGTACCTCACTGTGGAAATGGTTAAAACCATTCAGGTTTGCACCACTTGTTCTGTTACTCATTGAATTTCGACCCTAAGTAATGACGTAATATCAGTCTTACTTTATCTACAATGATGCGCAAATGTATTATGAGCCTCTGAATCAACCATGTGTTCCAAAGTCATGGAATCTCTCTGATGACTTGGGGCAAATTGATTACATATTCAGTGACAAGACAGGAACCCTCACTCGAAACATAATGCAGTTCAAAAAATGCTCTATTAATGGCTCCGTGTATGGTCAAGGCGAACATCTTGAAGTGATAGCAACTCGGAAGAGCGTCGCATTGAAGGCTTCCCTTAGTCTCACTGCAATCGCCCGCAAAAATGGAACATTAAAAAACGAACCAAGTCCTTTAAGTAAAGAACCGCTGCCTCAGGTTTCAGTGACCAGCCCGTCAAAGGGAAAAGTGAGTTTCTTAACCTTGAGAAACCAACCAAGAAAGATTGGTCCAGGAAAAATTGATCCCATATCAGAATCGGATGAATTTAAGGATGGATCGAATGATAGTGACTTAAATGGCGGAAAGCGTATCAAATCTCTGGATGATGATTTGAAATTTAGTGATCCACAACTCACAAAAGAGCTGGGGAATATGAATCATCCCCAATATGCTCCATTGCGTGACTTCTTTACGTGCTTGGCGGTTTGCCACTCTGTTTTGATATCCAAAAACGATGATGATAAGCCAGAGTCCTTCAAGTACAATGCACAAAGTCCCGATGAAGCAGCGCTTGTACAGGCTGCAAGAGATATTGGCTTCGTATTCAAGGCAAGAAGCTCAACAGGATTGACTGTCGATGTGTTGGGGGAAGATGAACAAACCGAACTTCTGAATGTCATTGAATTCAATTCGACTCGAAAAAGAATGAGTGTTATTGTGAGAAGACCTGCTGGGGAAATTGTATTATATTGTAAAGGTGCAGACTCGGTAATATATGATCGTCTAGCGCCAGGTCAGGATATGATGAAGACCATTACTTCAGAGCATTTGGAAGAATTTGCGGAAGAAGGTTGGATTTGTTTCAAAGCGTAATTTGCACGTCTCTAATTCTTGTCACAGGTTTGCGCACCTTGTGTATTGCGTATTCTTTGCTACCGGCCGCAGTGTACAGTAAATGGGCTGAAGAGTACAATGTTGCAGCAACGGCCCTCGAAGATCGCGAAGCAAAGATGGATGCTGTGGCAGAGAAGATTGAAAACAACCTTATTCTAATGGGTGCCACAGCAATAGAAGACAAATTGCAAGAAGGTGTCCCAGAATGCATCAAGACATTGCTTTCGGCTGGAATCAAGATGTGGGTTCTCACAGGGGACAAAATGGAAACCGCAATCAACATTGGCCTTTCTTGCAACCTGCTAAGGAAAGAAATGAACCTTATACTGATAAGAGGAGCTGCTGAAGACAGTCCAGATGAAGCAGCAGAAACTAGGAAGCAGCTTTCAGAAGCTTTGCATAGATTTTTCCGCGTCGGTGAGGCGCCAGAAGAAGCAGCATCACCAAGGAGCCGGAGATTCTACAAAGATATAGCACAAAATAATCAAAATGAGCCCTATGCATTGATAATAGATGGAGCGGCGTTACGATACGCGCTTCAAAGTGATCAGAAGGCACTTCTCCTGGAACTTGGCACAAGATGCGCGGCTGTAATATGCTGTCGTGTCTCACCGCTTCAAAAAGCACAAGTAGTAGAGCTAGTAAAAACTTCAATCCAATGCATGTGCTTGGCAATTGGTGATGGGGCAAATGATGTAAGCATGATTCAAGCTGCACATATCGGAGTCGGAATCGCAGGCGAGGAAGGACTTCAAGCTGTAATGGCATCGGATTATGCAGTAGCTCAATTCAAATATTTGACTCGATTGTTATTGGTTCACGGCCATTGGAGCTACATTCGAACAGGTAATTGATCACTAAACTATTGGCGAGATATTAAATAGCTATTTTCCTTAGCTGAAATGATCTTAAACTTTTTCTTTAAGAACATTGTTTGGGTGTAAGTTATAATATATAAGTTTCCCTTTCAAAAGACTTATTAGGCAATTCTTACAGCTTCGTTCTTTTCTGGTATCAAATTTATTGTGGCTTTTCCTCGCAAATGATATATGACATGACATACATGTATGTTCCTTCGCTCGAAGTTATGTAGCCTAACTATCAGTACTCAAGGATATTCTACAATCTTGTTCTGACATCACTACCGGTTGTTTTTATTGGAATATTCGACATGGATATTGGCCAAGAATTCACTCTCCTTGCCCCTCCTCTGTATAAAATAGAAATCCCGGCCTTCAGCTATCGCAGATTCACAATATATATGGTTGATGCCTGCTATCAGTCTCTGGCATTTTTTTTTATAACGCTAGGGGCATGTGGAGGAGACACCATTGACTTGACTGGCCGAACCTGGGGTGTTGACGATTTGGGTGTTATGCTCGCAATCTGTGGTGTACTGCACGCCAACTTATTCGTGATAATAAGCATGAACTCTTGGACTTGGATTGTGGCTCTCCTCATGACAAGCGTAATGGCAATCCTGATTATATTCTCACTTGTATACGCAATGGCCAGTAGTTCCTTGGTTCCTGGGCTGCTATGGATAATGTTCCCAAGGGCATCTTTCTGGCTTGCTGTCGGGCTTCAAGTAATAGTCTGCAGTCTTCCACGGATAGTTGGGCTATACTGTTACCGAATGTTTTACCCTACAAATATCCACATAATGCAAGAGATTTCAAAGACACACAAAGGAGCCGTTTCTCCAGAGTTACGAAGAGTATCAATGTGGTTGACTGAGAAAAAAAAAATTTCATCCAGACGCGGAAGTGTTGTATCCCAGCTGTATGATGCCACATCACCGATTCCTTCGTCAGAAACAGATAGCACCGCTGCGGAATCGCCCCTAAAAAGAGAAGATACAGTTACTGAGCCAAGCGTAACTCCTTCAGCTGCAATAAGTGCTGTCGATGCTGCTCCAACAGAGGCAACACAGCCAATTATAACTCCAGTCAGCGACACTGGAACCCTGCCTAAACCCAAACCATTTCCACTACAAGTCGATACTCGAGTTGTTCAAAGCGAATATAGTATGCCTTTACATGATTCTGTGGGGGCGCTGACGGTTGGAACGGCTGGATCAACGAATACAATGGTAAGTAACCTTGGTGACATTGCGTCAAACAAAACCTAATACCAAACTTAAAAGGGAATGTACTATCTAACTGCGGAGTTGAGAACACCATTCAGCCCAATGAAATCCCCAAGCTTAGGAGATCAAGACGATGGAAAGGGCGGATTGACAGTAATGCGCACTGGGCAAATGTTGCGAAATCGAGGTTACTCTTTCTCACAAAGTCCCGGAGCAAGAGATATCATTATGGGAAGACGGCGGGTTGGTGGAATGGATGATATTTCATCACCTCTGGCAAACGTTCTTGAACGATCATCAACAGTACAAGTAAGTCCCACCCGGGTGGCCAGCCCAGAACGAAAAGATAAACCCATCGTTCGAAACAATACCACATACTGAGAAACGTGCTTCATTTCAATAAAACGCGTAATCCGACTTGCCCCCTGTTTTATGGCGCACCCTAATTTCCTCAATGACAATTCCTTTATCGACGGCTTTGCACATGTCGAATATCGTAACAGCTGCAACAGACGCGCCTAACATTGCTTCCACTTCGACACCCGTTCGCTCCACACATTCAACAGAACAAATCACTTGGACGACACTTGTATCTGGAAGCAGTTCAAAGCCCAGGGCTACGTGAGTCAGCTGAAGCGGATGCGCCAATGGAACAAGAAGACCTGTTTGTTTAGCAGCATTGATTCCTGCCAACTAATGGACCCATTGATTGAGTGATGGCAGTGATTTATGATTGAGCTCACCCGCGCAACTCCCAGAACATCTCCTTTTGCCAATGCATTTCCCTTTAACGCATCAAATGCTTCAGGAGTTGAAAAGCGGACCAGTGCCTGAGCAGAGGCTGTGCGATGCTTGGGAGTTTTGGACGACACGTTCACCCTTCCAATATCGCAAAAGACTACATGAGAGTGCGATTCGAAGAAACTCTTCAGCTTTACATTGAGGCTTTTCCGCTGGCGTCAACGTGTGATAATCCACTGTAAGCTCGAACAAGCAATTTGCGAAACATGCTTTCTATTTTCAAAGTTCTTCTATCCCCCAATTCGCACCATGGGTCTGTTCTCCATCCGGGCGAGATTTTCCATTCCTGCATGCTGTTTCTTTTTTCTGCGTACAGCTTCCTCAATCACGCGAATCACCTCCTCATCGGGAACATTCTCACCACTTCGCAACACAGCCCTCAGATCAACTTCATTATTACCAAACAGGCAAACTTTCAAATTCCCATCCGCCAGCAGCCGAATCCGACTACATGTGCTACAAAAATGCTCACTCATACTTGTAATGAAACCGAACTTTCCCTTGAATCCCTCAAGCTTGTAGGCTTTCGAAGTATCATTAGCATCATCGGATGCTTTCGTGACTTTAGTCGGGCTGAAGAATTTGGTTATAGTCGAAAGGGATGTCTTGTATGGTACAAATTTCTTGCTTGACCATTGGTTACCTGGGTTCATTGAGGTAAACAAAACAAGGAGAGCTAAATAAAACACTCGTTACCATCAAAAGGCATGTACTCAATGAATCGAACATAGAGGTCATTGTTTCTAGTCAATTCAACAAAGTCAACAACTTCATGATCGTTGATACCATTCATAACCACATTATTAAGCTTCACAGAGGAGAATCCCGTATCTAAAGCAGCATAAACAGAGTCTAATACGCTTTGGTGACCTTAAAAATAAATTTGTTACGGAGAACCCTAAATAGCGTGATTCGAAATCATGGCGTCACTAACCACGGCGTCTCGTCAATAGTTCAAACATATGCGGACTAAGCGTATCCAGAGATATATTCAAGTGATCCAGTCCAGCTTCTTTTAGTTGTGGTAGTTTTGATTTCAATGCAAGACCATTAGTGGTCATTCCAATCGACGTTAGACCATGTTGCCTCAGTTGATTCAATCCATCTAATGCGTTTTCAAATTCGATGGTGGTTTCAACGTGTGAAGCTGCCTTATTCCAGTCTTGTCAAGTCCCAACCTACAATGTCCAAGAGATCCTTGCGAACGGTTGGCTCGCCTCCAGTCAATCGAATCTTTTCTACTCCACAGTCTTTGACAAATATCGAAGCAAGGCGAAGTATTTCACCAGAAGTCAGTAGCTTGCTGTTCGGAGTTAATGCCGGAACTCCTGCTGCTGGCATACCTAAAGACCACAGGGCAATATCGAGCAATCAAACAAATGATCTTGAGGATTCGAACAAAGTATTCTTACAGTAGGTGCATCTAAAAACAACTCGTGTCTGTCAGAACACAACCAAACCAGGAACATGACGAGTCAACAGAAGGGGAAGGAGGAAAGGGAAAGGGTAGTCGATACACTCGAACGAAACTACATTACCGGAGATTGCACTTTTCAGTCAGCGAAATTCGCAAGTAGTTATGGCGTCGGCCAAAAGTGTCCATCAGGTTTTTGGTCATTTTGTGAACTTTATTGGCCACTCCTTTTCCTCTCGAAATCGTATGTGACCCGGACCTGTCCATCCCCATCGCCCGCTGCGCCTTGCATCAGATCGGCTTGCGTCTGTCGCTTCATCGAGTTGCTGGACGTTCGGAGCGCTGCAGCAGTCTGGACTCGGATGGCGGCGCGGACTTGTCTGGCGCACGGATGCCATACAAACACAAACAACACGAGGACCGGGGCGGGAGCGGAGGCGGCTGGCTGGCGGAGCGGCAACACTGTGAACGCGTAGTAGCGACGGGCGCTGGCCAGATCGGGCGTAGTGTGCTCCTTTCCCCTTCAAAGACTCCTTGCCTCAATCAAACAACGATCTTGATATCCTAACCGCCACCTTCATGCAGATCTTAACAATGGCCGAACAGCACGAAAAAGCTTTCCAGCTCCAGCAAGGAATCTTCCAAAACTCCAAGCTCACCCAAAAGAAGGGAGGAGTCAAGAGATGGTACTGTGATGTCGGTCTTGGTTTCAAGACCCCAAAGGAAGCTATTGAGGGTACCTACATTGACAAGAAGTGCCCATTCACTTCTGGAACCATCTCCATCCGTGGTCGTATCCTTAAGGGAGTTGTCGTCTCCAACAAGATGAAGAGAACCATCGTCATCCGCAGAGAGTACCTCCACTACATTCCAAAGTACAACAGGTAAAAACTTGCGAATTCAAAAATTTTTTTAGGACGTGAAGCGGATGATTAATCCATCATTTGGATAGATACGAGAAGCGTCACAAGAACCTCTCTGCTCACTTGTCCCCAGCTTTCATTGGTGTCGAAGCCGGAGACTTGGTTACCGTCGGTCAATGCCGCCCAATCTCCAAGACTGTTCGTTTCAACGTCCTTAAGGTCCAAAAGAAGATTGTCAAGGGTGTTGGTGCCAAGCAATTCACCAAGTTCTAAGTTTTGAACATTCGAAACGAGTTTTCTAGTTTTTTTCCGGTTGTTGTTTCTGAAATTGGGTCTTTGTTGGTCCTTGAGGGAGTGAGAAGCGGAAATTATTTTTGAACTGTCAGGTGTTAGTGCTGTGGTGTGGGAAAGGGTTTTGTCAATAAACCAGATTGGTGTTTTGTTACAACATAGTTTTCAACATATAGAAATCCAGAAATAATTAGCGAAGTATTAATAAAGATACAATAATGTCTGGTGCCAACTCCACACCTCTTGGAAACGGACTGGCAGGAGAGCTCCCGTCTGCGGGTGCAGTCAAGCTATCGCGTGAAGAATTCAAGAGACAGAAAGTTATAGAAGAACAGCGGAAGGCGTAAGCGGAGCGTCCTAGTGACTTCTGGTTGTTGAAAACAACCCAATGTTTTTTCGATTAGAGGAACGATCCCCGCCGAAGTTGACCCAGAAACCGGAGCAGATATCAACCCGCATATTCCAAACTGTAAGTGTTATGTCATGTGTACCCTTCTGTTTTGAGTCTGTGTTTTTTTTAAACGCTCAACCTTGCAGACATCTCCCAGGCGCCTTGGTATCTTGATATTAATCACCCAACACTGAAACATCAAAGAGGGCCAGAAGCGCATCAGGATGGAATAAATGACTGGTATCAGCGGGGCGCCAAAGACACGAGTGTCATTGCCAAAAAGTTTAGAAAGGGTGCTTGTGAGAACTGGTATGCGCAACCATTATCCTTTGATTTATATTTCTCTCTCTCTCTCTTCTCTGTGTATTTTTTCTTTCCCTCTTTTGCTTGAAGGAAGTGATTTAGTCTCAGTTTTTATTGTTTGTTTGCTTTGCGCAGTTTGTGATACTAATTCACGCACCATATAAAAACAGTGGAGCAATGACTCACAAGACACGCGACTGTCTCGATCGACCACGTCCCAGCTCCAAAACTGCAAAAGCGAAAGGAAAAACAATAGGTGCAGATGAAATCGTGACAAACATTTCCCTTGGATTTGACGCGAAGCGAGACCGCTGGAATGGATACGATCCGAATCAACATACAAAAATCATCAAGGATTGGGAACTTGTTGATCAGGAGCGGAAACGGTTGCGAGAAGAAGCGGCTGCCAAGGACTTGCATGCGGCTGCGAATAAGTCTTCACCTACTGGAAAGGAGAAGGAAATGTTCCCCACTGTTGTTGGAGAGGAGGAAGAGAAGAAGCAGCTCTTGGCGCTTTTGGATGAAGATGAGGAGGTGGATGGAGATGAAGACAAGTACGCGGATGCTGCGGATCAAATCGGACAGAAGCTGGATACAAAGAGTCGAACTACTGTGAGAAATCTCCGTATCCGTGAAGACACTGCAAAGTATCTTCTGAATCTGGACAGGAATAGTGCCTACTACGATCCAAAAACGAGATCCATGAGAGATAACCCTAACGCAGACAAAGATCCAAAAGATCTGCAATATGCGGGTGATAACTTTGTTCGCTGGACAGGAGACGCACCAAAAATGGCGCAATTACAAATGTTTGCTTGGCAAAGTGCTGGTGGTGCCGGTGGAGTACAATCTTCTCAACTACATTTGCAAGCGAATCCGACAATGGGAGAGATATTGTTCAAAGAGCATGAAAGGAAGAAGGAATCTGTGGCGGAGGTTAAGAAGGATAGCGTTTTGGCCCGTTATGGTGGAGAAGAGCACTTGCAGGCTCCCCCGAAAGAACTGCTCTTGGCACAAACAGAGCATTATGTTGAATATTCTCAAACCGGAAAGGTGATTAAGGGGCAGGAGCGGGCTACAGTGCGGTCCAAATACGAAGAGGATGTGTAAGTTTCCATTCTATCAACTGCGTTGGGCTGTACTGAAATCTAATTCTGTTTTCAGGTTGAACCAAAACCACCGAACTGTTTGGGGATCCTACTGGAATGCGGGTCGTTGGGGTTACGCTTGTTGTCATTCATTTACCAGAAGCTCCTACTGTACAGGGCAAGCGGGTATTGAAGCTGCTGCTGCTTCCAACAAATTGCTGCAAGAGCGTCAAGCCAATGCTACAGGGTCATCTTCTTCATCTGGAGAGCCAGAAGGGGCCTCCAAGTCGTTATATGAAACCCATCTTCTTAAAACAGCGAAAGAACTATTGCAGTCCGGAAATAGTAGTGGAAAGGATAAGAAGGAAAAGACTGGTAGTGGTGTTCGTTTGGGGGAGGGGGAAGTTGTAATTGACAATGAAAAGCTGAAGAAGGCGTTAGCCAAAGAGGAAGCGCGGAAGCGATCTTCTGGTGATGGCGAAGACGCAAATGGTGGAAAGAAACGTAAAAAGTTTAATTCGGTGGAAGAGAGTGTTGATGTTACGGAGGAAGATTTGGAAGCATATCGAATGAGTCGGGCAGCATTCGATGATCCAATGGCAAAGTACAAGGACGAAGATGACTGATTAAAGTGTATAACTGCTTCCTGCTTATTCTCAGAGACCGTACATAGGAAAAAAGATATATTGTATTTAACATCAAAATGCCACGAATTAACCGGTCTAGCTCAACAGCTTCGACCATCGCCTATTTCAAACGGATGATACAAATACCTCAAATGGACTTCGAATTTGCACTGTGGCAAATGCTGTATCTTGTCATATCGCCTCGCAGAGTGTATGTTGAGCATTGACAAGAACGATTGCTAACTCAATTTGAACACTTTCAAAACACACAGATACCGAAACATTTTTTATCATAAACGTATATATCAATTTATCTCATTTATTGTTGCGGAGGAGGCTTCTTTAGAGCTGGGGTGGGTGCTTTGGATATCAGGGTAATTGACGATTCGTCCATCTCTGAAACAGAAACGAAAAACCAATGGGCGCGAGATGATCCAGCGTTTGTAGTATTGCTGCTGTTGTTTATAGCAGGTGGGTGTTATTTCTATGGGGTTGAATGTTGGTTTGAATTATTGATCCCCGAAAACAGTGACAGCGGTGGCTTACGGAATTGCATACAAACTGGGGGTTTTCGGGACATTGAATTTGATTCTGTTTATGGGATTCATTGACTTTTTGCTTGTCGGGGCGATCGTGGCCAGTGTTATTTGGTAAGCCGATTTCCTGATTGAAAATGGTTATAAGCCATGTAGAATCGGGTTTATTGTGAGAATATGTTGGGTGGTTTGGATTTCTAAGGAATCTCTGCCGTGTTGAGAAATTGCCCTAGCCTTAAAGTTGAAGGACGGATCCAAATACTGAGCGAATTAAATCCTATGAAGATACTCTCCCTTATTTTCTGTTTCAGGAAAGATTGTGTAGTTTGGAGGAAACTGTTTGATTTGGAGGGACTTTGAAAACTAAAGCAAATATTTCAATTCCGCGCAATCTTTAGGTTCTTTTCGAATAATTTCTTGATCCAGCAGCAAATTCATTCAGCTGACCAGGCAGTTGAATGGGCGTACTGCTTTGATGTGCACTGCAATGCGTTCTTCCCAGTCTTTCTCATCACATACGTGCTACAGTTCTTTTTCATTCCAATTGTGACCCAGAATGGGTGGATCTCGCTATTTGTTGGAAACACTCTGTATCTTATGGCCATCTGTTATTACTTTTATGTGACACATCTGGGATACAATGGTGCGCGACTCATTTAAATTGTGTTTTATATATATCCTCATACATTGAAATGTAGTGCTTCCGTTTTTGCGCCATCCTGAGGTGTTCTTGTTTCCAATCAGCATTTTGGGAGTTCTTTATGTAGTGTCACTGCTGCTGTGGTTTAATGTCAGCAAGAGAGTGCTGAATGCGTACTTTGGGTGAATGATAATAACGGATGAAAGGCGTGGCCGGCTGACAAGACATCAGCTGGTTGAAGGAGAAATCCAACAAGAATACTTTTTGACAAATTCTTTTATTTGACTTGAAACTGATGCTTTCAGAAAACAAAGCTGCCGAAGCAGCCGACGCCTTCGACGCAGCGGCCGCGCCCCCGAGCGACGCAGCGGCGGCGGCCGGGCCGCTTGCGCCGGCGGTGGCCGAGACGCCGCTGGCGCCGGCGGCGGCGAAGGGCGGCGCGCGCGACCCGCACGGACTGACGCGCCTCGCGGCGGCGGCGTTCGGCGCGGCGCCAAGCAGCGGCGCCGTCAAGAAGGCGCTGAAGGCGCGGCTGAAGGCGGCCGGCGCCGAGCTGCGCGACGCCGAGGACGACGAAAGGGCGCTCGCGCAGAAGCTGGCGCGCCTCAAGGACGCCATCGTGGTGCTGCGCGCCGAGAAGCTGGTGCGTCGGCGCTGCGAAACGCTACTCTGTCCACTAACCACACTTTCATTGCATGCGCCAGGCCGTAGAGCAGCTGCTGCGCTATCTGCACCAGTCGGACAAGGATCGGCTAGCCACCACCACAAACACCACCATCGACCCGCCAGAAAAACAGGCCTCCCTCACCCAGCCCCAACTGCCCCCACCACAAACAGGCTCCAGCATTTCGAGCATCAACAATATCCACTTTTCTTTGCCATGTTTGGCCTTCAATGCTACTGAACGATGCCCTGACGACTTGTGCCCCTTTCTTCACATTTGCCTCTATTGCCGGAAGGAGGACCACAACTTTTCCACCTGTCAAGACAAGCCGTGCATCTGTCTTTACTACAACACACCTTCAGAGAATAAGTGTACACCAAACAAGTGCCCACGTCTGAATGTGTGTTTGTATTGCCTTGGCGACCACCCATTCTCCCTCTGTACATTGGAACATTCGAAAGAATCTACAGAGTCATGCAATAACTGGAATGCTACAGGAATTTGCAGCTCTGCTGAATCATGCAGTTGAGTTTTTTTTTTTGTTTTGTTTTTTTGGGATTCTGTTAATCATTTTTTTTTCCTAGCTCGCTCTCACACTTGCACTCGTTGTAATGGGCCCCACACTACATTTGAATGCCCGGTGAATGCCGATTCCTTCCTCCAGAACCCACGCTTGGATTGGATCTATGAAAGCTACCAACGATGTGCCCTCGTAACAAGGCGTGAAGTGGCCAGAAACGCAAGCGCCTCCAGTGAAATGCATGGTCCTTCTGGAAGAGGAGGCAACGGAGGTAGCTATCATAGTCACTACCATGAATCAAGTGGAAGCACTGCCCCAAGAGAAAGGAAATATCGCGGCAGCTATGATCGTGAGGATCGTGAAACAGGCAAAGAAAGAACCGCAACACCTGTTTCTTCTACCAGTGGAGCATTGTCAGCAGCCGTGTTGGACACAGCAAATGTATCTTCTGTGGTGTCCGTCGCTCCCCCGCCGCCCCCCTTATCAACTGGAACTAAAAGAGAGCGTAGTGTGAGTGTTGATCGTATGCATGAAGGCGGAGGGCTTGCAAGTGAAGACCATTTCGGTCGTGAGAAAAGGGGCCGCTCTAGCGGTCCGTCTAATTCACATGATGATGAACCGCACTACAGTGGCAGCAATCACAACGACTTCCCTTCAAATTCGAGATATAATAACAGCAGCTCCTACCACCATCAACGCCAACGGAGCCCCAGCAGTGCAGGAGGATTGATGGATGACAGAAGAAGTAGAAGACGTGAGAGTATTGGTAGTAACAATGGAGGCGGTGATCTTCGTGACAAGGACCGCAATGTAAATCCATGTTTCCAATTCAACAAGGGTAACAAATGCGGACACGGTAAAAAGTGTTGGTATAGACATGCGTGTATGAGGTGTGATAGTTTGAATCATGGGGAGTTTGAGTGTGACAAATAAGCCGGACATCTTGTCTGGAGCGGTTTGTTTTCAAAGTTGTTGGTTTTTCTTCTTTTTGTGAGGATATTTATCGTTTTTTTGCTGGAAGTGTGGAGTTCGTATTTATAAACTGGATGAGCAAATAAAAAGAGTTTTTGTTTTTTACAGGTTTATTCGCATAATTATTATCATCATTCGTCGTTCATGTTTTGTGTTGCTCTGTATGTATTCTCTTCCAGTATTCTCTCAAGTTCTGAGCGTGGATGGCGTTCAATTACGATTATAAACCAATTCAATGAATGACACTACCTTTCATTGCATATTCGAGCTTGTTCGGATCCACAAAGAGATGCTACCGAAGAAAGGATAGGTCAAAGGTGTAATGACAACTACATCGCCAACAATATCCCATTCACGCATCCATCAACTATACATACGGTTTCATCAAGTGAATAATATATGAATTTGAGGTCAGTGTTGATCATTTCGAGAATCTGGGTCTATTTTTGCAACCAAGTCAATAGAACGACTGATGGCTATCGAGATTGCGCACGTACAACGGCCATATCACTGCAATTCCAAAAAACAAAAGCAATCAGGTTGAACTCATGTCATTGCGGGCGTCGATGGGTGACGTTTTTCTTTACCATTCAATGAGAATCCCAAGTTGTGCTCTAACCATTTCCAGGATTAAAAAAAAAAATAACCATCAGCCATACCCTTTTCCATTATCTTCTGAACAAATTGGCAAAATAATATTAAAGATTCCGAGGCTCCTGCCTCTGAGTGTCTCATTGATGATTGATGTTGATGTCATCAAATGCGTAAAAATCCAGAGTGTACGCAAGTGTGAGGGGCAAGGCTACAGATAAAGAGATTTACCTCATTAATATGTCGCGAAGCCCTAATACGAGGATTTAATACCAGATCCCTAATAAATGTGAGCCAAAATGCAATGGACTTGTCGAAACGCGGAAACACGCCTCGTTCGTATAGATCTTCCTTAATCAAACAAAACACAAAAAAAAAGTGAATGCGTCTCCTTTATCTCAACGATTTTCATCGTGATCCAACAGCTCATACACTGCCCTATTTGGAGGAGAATTTTTTTCAAAACAAATAACAAACAAAGGCGACCCCTTTTCACACACCCAAGCACCCTGAATTCAGAAATGATATAAAAGCAGGCCGTTCCCCGCCTTCTCTTCTCTTCAGTTCTCAATACGAAAAAACAACAACAGCTCTCTCAAACCTTTTCAAACAAAACGAAAAAATGCAAGCAAACTTCTCCAACTGTGACCAGCAACAAGCCTTCGGAAACCAAGTCCAGTCGTGCCCAATCGCCGCTGCCAAGCAAAGACTCGCTGCCTCGGGTCGTCTCCATGGTCAGTCTGTGCCATATTCTGGCAACTTCGACGGTCAACAAGAATGTGGATTCCCTGTCCTCAACCAGCTCTACCAACGCGGTGGTCTTGGTGGCTACTCTGAACAGGCGTGTGAAATCCCAATTTTGGACCAGTTCCAACGCGACAGCTATGGTACATTCAATGGTGGCCGTCAGGTGTGTTACTTTCTTTTGAAGTATCCCCTTCCCCCCTTCATCACTTTCTCTTTTACTTTTCCTCAAACACTTGCAAATTCTAATTTAGTCTTCAATTCATTTCACAGAACTTTGGCACCTCTTCTTTCAAGCCATGGATGAACATCCTCAACCAGAACCAAGCCAACGCGAATAATTGGGACCAAGACTTCTTGCAAGGCTACCCCACCCGCTACAGCACCATCGCCAACAATGGATTCACCGGAAATGGCTTCAACGGAAACAACTTCAACGACCAGACTGCTATCAACTACGGCAACTCCTTCAACAACAACTACAACAACAACTACAACAACGGAAACCAGTCTGTTCGTGGATACGGAATCTTTGGAGCACGCAACAACAACATCTTTGGAGCACGCAACAACAACATCCAGCAACGCTACCAGTCTGTCAAGGCCAACATTGTCAGCGAATTGGTGGAAGACCGTCAACGCGATGAACACCAGGTATTGTGTTATTTCTTTTAGCGGCCTTTTACAAGTAATACCAATTCGCTGAACCATTCTTTTTTTGGTTGCCCAGGCCAACCTCATCAAACAACTCACAAAGAAGTCCTCCACCACACGCAACAGAATGGGTCTTGTCCAAGCGCTTCTTGCTGGCCAAAAGGTTCCACGTGCCGTAATTGCCCAACTCCTTGCCGAGGACTTTGTGATGGACCATGTCGCCGAATCCATTATCAACAAGATCTTGGCGGACTCTATCACCAACCGCAATGCTGACCACATCATCTACGACTTGGCTTCTGGAAACCTTCATATTCCTCACCACAATCAAGCTGCGGTCGAGCGCGAGGTAATTCCGTTTCTGTTTGGTCCATTTCTTTGGTCATATAGTTTGCAGAATACTTACAATGAAAATACAGAACTTTCTCTTTGACCAGCTCACGGCCAAAGCTGCGCAACGCGTGACTGCCCCACACGCCAACAAGCGAATCGTGACTGTCCAAGCCATCGGTGACGTGTTTGACACTCTTGCCAGAGCTCAACAAGTTGGATACGACGCGTGTGTGACTCCCAACGGTGTTGAGTTTGGCTCTTGTGGCCAGTGGGGAGTAAACAACCAGTTTGGGAACCACCCGTTTTATGGTGGAATTGGCGCTTTTGGAAATGCACAGCAACAAATGTGGTGTTGAGAATTTTTTTGTTTTTCCATTTGCTTTGTGGTGTAATGTTTCTTTATTGATGGTGAATAAATACCAGTGATTTAAGGGTGTTAAATTTTATGTGATTTTTTGTGTTTTTTTTTTTTTAAAAACAGAACATCAGGGAGCTAGCTGCCATTGCGACAGAGTCTATATAAAAGATCCAAAAACAAAAACAAAATACAGATAACATTCCAACAACAAAAACACACAGACACTTCTCCACCTTTTTCTTTTTCTTGTCCCCATTTAGACCCTTTTCTCGTTTTCGCCCCCCATTTTCATCCCTCTCTTTTCATGATATATCTCTTTCCTTCCTCCTCCACCAACAAAACCTTGAACCCACGTCCCAAGTGATCCAACATTTCATCGCGACTCGTGACCACAACAACACGTTCAGCGTCTTGAATCCTCTCCTGCAAACACTTCAACAAGTCCGGGATCCCATAAAATTCAGCCTCCGTCGCAAGATCCTTCAACAAACCAACACGATCGCTAGCCGTAGATGAACTCAACGAACCCATACGCAGGAAATGCAAGACATGTCGAAATAATTCTCCATCTCGATCTACTTTCACTTCTCCTCCTGAAACACCGGCGCCCCCGCCGGCACCCGTTGCCGTGGATGCACCACTGGATGTGATCCCAAACAGAGTCGCAAAGTATGCGCTCCCAGCCGTCAATGTGGCGACTTTGGTTTCAAATCGGACACCTCCAACATTCACACGCACCCAACCCGCTTCCATCATGGCTTCACTAGTGCTTCCAGCAGCTGCGCCGCCCCCGCCGCCGCCACCCAATGCGACGCCAAGGTTGTCGAAACTGGCTCTCATCATATCCAAAGGGGTAATCGTCTTTCCATTCGATCTGACGTGATGAAGCGTGTGGTAGTGGTTACCGCCGGCGCCGGCGCCGCCTACGGCGGATTCTTCAACAACGTATACAACGACTCGATGCATTCCTGCGTTTCGCGCTTCCGAAACGGCTACTTGTAAATCCATGCCGCTTTGTAGAGGGAGTTTTGTGCCTTGCGGTGTTTTGTAGACAACGCGGATATTGTTGCGTCCAGTCTTGTATTCAATCGCTTTGAGGAATAATCGAAAATCGGTGCTGGGTGCTGTGAATCTGTGGATGGTGCCGTTGAGGTCGTGTAGTTTGAAAACAAATGAGTCGGCGGATGTGGCTCCGGATCTTGATGGTTGGTGTTCAGTGCTGAGGATTGATGGTGTCATGCTTTGTTGGCGGCCTTGCTGAGTGAGGGATATTCCAGCTTCTATCATTTGCTGCTTTTGTTTTTGTTTTCTATAGAAGGCACCGGCGCTTGTGATACTGTTGGCGTCATCGTTGTCTAAAGGTTCAATGTTGTTGTCCATGTCGTGCGGAGGGGATGGAAGGGGGGGAATTTGATATTGGTTGTTTGGAGACGTGGTGGTATTTGTATTGAGAGGCTTTTGAATCGATTCGTGCGATGCGGTTAGGTCAGCCTTGTAGGATGAGTCACCATCTTGTGAATTACTCGAGTTCCAGAATCGATTCCATAGCGGACCTTCCAGCAATTGTGAATCAGTATGCGTCTCGGGGAATTGCTCACGATCGATTTTGAGCTGGGTTTTTGTTAGGGTTTGATGATCAAAAAAAAAAAAAAAAAGCCACCATATAATCGAGGATCGACATTGTTAAAGTAAGCAAATCAACCAGTCCGACTGGTTTGTTGTCCTGCATAACAGGCAGATGCAAGTAATGACCGTCTAATAATTGAATGAATAGTTTGGTGAGACGAATGCGGTTTTTCCATCATGAAATTATGAATCTGTTCATACCATTCAGCATTCGCAGTGCTTCAAGTACAGGTGTCGACGGGGTGACGAAATCGGGGTGTGGAGTCTGATGTGCAGGTAAATTAGAACACACATGGGATTGCAATCAAGTGCCCCACCATTGCTTCTTCGACACTCATGGCTTCCGCATCCATTCCGGCAGCGAGAACTCTGAGCATGACGTCCTTGTTTGTCAAAATGCCAACAAGCACGTTGGGATCGTCTTCGTTGACGACCAGAACGCCCGTGTGGCGGGAATCGCGCATGACGATGCAGGCGTCGCTGTATGCGAGTGCAGAGTGCCGATCAGAATGCGGACTTTGATCGCAGCAGCACCAAAGCTCCAAAGACTCACCGGATGGAGGCGCTGCCGCCCACCAGCGGCAGCAGCGAGTTCGCGACAGCGTGGGCCACGGAGACCTGGTCCATGCGCGCCAGGTCCTTCGCGTCGAGCGCCTTGATGCGCGCAAACACGCACTGGGTGATGTCGAGCAGGCCGGCGAGGTCGTCCTCGCAGCCGTCGTCGTCGGCGAGCACGGGCAGGTGGCGGCAGCGGCGCGCGACCATCTGGCGCAGCGCCTGCGACACGGCCGCCGACGCGCGCACCGACAGCGGCGCCGGCGTCATCACCGCCGCACACTTGGTGCGCGCGCCGTCGAGCCCGCCGGCGACCACGCGGCGCGAGACGTCGCCGCCCGTCAGGATTCCTGTTGGTCGTTCTTAGTTAGGCGCTGTTCGGACGGACGAGCGCGGACGAGCGCGGACGAGCACGAACCACTCAGGCTGCCCGAGGCGTCGACGAGCAGCACGGCGTCCACCCGCTTCGCCGCCATCACAAGGCACACCTGCGACACTGCCGCACTCTCGAGCACGATCACCGGCGTGCTGAGCAGCGACCCAAGGGACTGCACCGTGCGCTTGTCAATGCTGGACCGAGGTATCGACATTTTACTGTTTTT
The DNA here is from genome assembly GCA_025765595.1 of Obelidium mucronatum. Lineage (NCBI taxonomy): Eukaryota > Fungi > Chytridiomycota > Chytridiomycetes > Chytridiales > Chytriomycetaceae > Obelidium > Obelidium mucronatum. The sequence goes on from JAIVFH010000039.1 coordinate 239,348, forward strand.
GATTTTATTATTATTGAATTTTGCAGATTTATTATTGATCAATTTATGTATCAATCACACTATCAACATTTCTTGATTGATCTGATCCGATCATGTCTTGCTATATTCAGCAAGTTTATTTTTTATAAAAACATTGAATTAAATTCTCTTTTTTTTTTTTTTTTTTTATTACGACAAAACACTTTGAAGCATCATTTAGGATTCAATCCCCAATATTTTACGGTATCTGATCCATAGCTGTTAAACGTCTTGTTTTGCTGCTATTGTATTACAGTGGGTTGACGCGCATTATTTGTTGAAATTCCAAAAAATAAAAACAAATCACCAAACAGGTAAAAATCAATTCACCTCTCTCTCTCTCTCTCTCGTTTTAGTGCCGAAGCGTCACTCATGAGCTGCTTACGCGAACTCAATGCCGAAATGAAGCTAATGCCCTTGTTGTTCTAGTTTTAGCCCTCTCAAATGACTGCAACAAAGAAAGAAGAGCCAAAAGACAAGGACGTCAAGATGGGCGAAGCCTCAACAGCAGTAGCTGGAAAAAAGACGGACAAAGATGGAAAGCCAAAGAAGGACGATGACGATGAGTTGGTTTGTGTTTTATGCCGTCGCGCACAAAAAGTCTTGGTTGCTTGGCTTGCATACTCACTACCATGCCTTTTTTTTAAATGTTATCCACTCATAGTCTGAAGAAGACCAGAAATTAAAAGATGAACTTGAAATGCTCGTTGTCCGGCTGAAGGTGTTGTTCTTGGACCATTCGTGCCGCGTCGCCCCACACCTCCTTACCAAAATTTGTACACAAAACACAGGAATCGAACAGCACACTATACAAAGCCGCCCTTGAGTCCCTGCGTACTTTGATTCGTACTTCGACGAGCTCAATGACATCAGTTCCAAAACCACTCAAGTTCTTGCGTCCCCACTTCCATGACTTGAAGGCTGTATTTGAAAAGTGGGCCGCTGGTGAAAACAAGGTAATTTTATTTCGTGGATCAGCGTTTTTATTCATGCCGCACTCTACTATGATTCTAATTCAAACTTGTGTGGATGCCAGGCCTTTCTTGCAGACATCATCTCTGTTTTAGCAATGTCTTATGACGATGGAAAGCGAGAGTGCCTCAAGTATCGCTTCCTTGGCGCGTCAGAACCAGTTGGATCCTGGGGCCACGAATACGTCAGGTGAAAACATTCACAACTATTCCAAAAAAAAAAAAACTCATTCCTCTTGGCTTTATCATCAAGGCACTTGGCATCTGAGCTCATCAGCGAATACAATGCGCGTGCTGAAAATGGCGGAGATGATGTAGCGGGCACCCCAGCCAAAGACAACACCCCACAGATTCCAACTCCAGAGTTGCTCAAGCTGGCTCTTGAAATTGTTCCCTTCTGCCTGAAACACAATGCGGAAGCGGATGCATGTGATTTGTTGTTGGAGCTCGAGATTTTGGACAAGCTTCCGCAATTTGTTGATAAGGATACCTATGGACGTGTTTGCTTGTACATTACAAGGTCAGAACAATGGCCAACCGCTTTTGGTTTGTATTTTTGCTGATGACTGTCCTTTTTTTTGTTTAGTATGGTCCCATATGTTGCCCCACCTGATGATGTTGCTATTTTGAAGACTGCGCGTGTCATTTACCGCGCTCAATCTCAATGGACGCAATCAATCTTGATTGCTTTGCGCATCAATGACTTGGACTTGGTGAAGGAGGATTATGAATCTTGCACCGACCCGTAAGTGTTTTTTTGTCAGTGTTTTTGTTTTGTCTTTTTCGAAACAAACCTCAATTTTCTTCACCGCCAACAACCAAAGAATCACAAAAAAGCAACTTGCATTCATCGCTGCACGTCAACAAGTGTTTTTCGAAACTGGAAGCGAAGAAATCACTGAAATCCTAAACAACACAAAATTAAGTGAGAACTTTATGGCTTTGGCGAGAGACTTGGATGTGGTGGAAGCCAAAACACCTGAAGATATTTACAAGTCTCATTTGGAGAATTCAAGACATGGACACTCTGCTGCTAATGTTGATTCTGCTCGTCAAAACCTTGCTTCAACTTTTGTGAATGCATTTGTAAATATTGGGTTTGGAAGTGATAAGTTGATGATGAATACTGAGGAAGGGAACTCGTGGATTTACAAAAACAAGGATTTGGGTACGGTTTTTTTTGTTGTTTAACTGGACCTTTTTTTAACTTAGGTTGATTCAGGTATGATGAGTGCCGCTGCTTCGTTGGGAGCGATTCTCTTGTGGGATGTTGAAGTTGGTTTGACTGAGATTGACAAGTTTTTGTACTCTACCGACGATAACATCAAAGCCGGTGCTCTTTTGGCGATTGGTCTTGTTAGTTCTGGAGTTCGGCATGAGTCTGATCCAGCTCTTGGGCTGCTTTCCGAATATGTGAACAGCACGACTTCTGTTCTTCGAGTTGCTGCTATTGTTGGGTGAGGGATCTTGATTTGTCACTTTGTTTTATTTTGGTTGCGCTTACCTCTTGCTTTAATTAGTCTCGGCATCGCGTATGCCGGAAGTGCCCGCGAGGAAGTTCAAGATCTTCTCTTGCCATTGGTTTCCGACACTGGTCTTACTATGGAGCTTTCATCTCTTGCGGCACTGTCTCTCGGATTGGTGTATGTTGGAACCTGCCACGGAGACATTGCCTCTACGATTCTCCAAACTCTCATGGAACGCGATGACGAAACATTAAAGAGTCCATTTGGTCGTTTTATGGGTGTCGGTCTTGGTCTCTTATTTTTGGGAAAGCAAGATGCATCTGAAGCCACACTGGAAACGTTGAAGGTTATTGAGAACCCATTGGCGAAGCTTGTTGGTGTGATTGTTGATATTTGTTCGTACATTGGAACGGGCAATGTGCTCAAGATCCAGAGTATGTTGCACTTGTGTAATGATCACTTGGATAAGGAGAAGGAGGATGACAGTTTCCAGGCGTTTGCTGTTATTGGTATTGCATTGATTGCTATGGGTGAAGATGTGGGTGCTGAAATGGCTATGCGCTCGTTTAATCATTTGGTGAGTTCTTTTTTTTTTAGAGGGATTGGTTTTGGTTGTTGACGATGTTTGGTTAGATGCATTATGGTGAACCAGTTATTCGCCGAGCTGTTCCTTTGGCTCTGGGAGTTCTCTGTGCTTCCAACCCATTGGTGAACGTGTTGGATATCCTGTCCAAGTACTCTCACGACCATGACACTGATGTTGCTCTCAATGCTGTCTTTGCTATGGGTCTCGTTGGTGCTGGAACCAACAATGCCCGTCTCGCCCAAATGCTGAGACAACTTGCCGTATACTACTACAAGAACCCAAATGTGCTGTTTGGAGTCCGCATTGCGCAAGGACTGGTGCACATGGGAAAAGGAACCGTCACATTGAATCCATACCACAGCAACAAGACTCTTCTGAACCCTGTTGCGATTTCCGGATTGATTACAGTATTGACAGCCTTCACTGATGCGAAAACCTTTATTGTTGACAAGGCGCAAGCCCATTACCTCCTATACTTCCTTGTTCCAGCGACATACCCACGTTTCCTGATGACTTTGGATGAGAACTTGAAGAGCATTGCCGTGACTGTGCGTGTGGGGCAGGCTGTGGATACAGTTGGACAGGCGGGGCGACCCAAGACGATCACTGGGTTCCAAACGCACAGTACGCCTGTCTTGTTGGCGTATAGTGAGCGTGCTGAGCTTGCGACTGAGGAGTATATTGCGGTTGGAACAACGTTGGAAGGGTTTGTGATTTTGAAAAAGAATCCAGAGTGGATGGAGGAGGATTCTAAGGATGCTTCAAAGTGATTTGGGGGGGTGTGAGAAAAGAGGAGGAGAAGGTGACGCAGACGGAGGAGGAGGAAGGAGAAGAAGAAGAAGAGGTGTATGATGTTGTTGTGGGGTTTCTTTTTTAGTTTTTTTTCCTTCTTGCGTTCTGTTTTTTTTTTTTTTGTTATACTTTATTTGAAAAAAAAAAAAAGAAGTCGCCATTTGAATTTTGAAGACTAATAAAATGGATTGACTTTGATAAGAAACAGTTTTTATTTGTAAACGTAAATAGTTTTTCTATGCTGCACGAGCAGCTGTTTCTGCCAAGCTGCGGAGCAACTTGGCATTGGCTTCACCTGTTTCATCAACAAGAGATGAAAAGGCAGAGTCCGGACGATTAAGCAACGCGTTAGGGGAATCAAATTCCACCAAACGTCCTTGATCCAACACCAGAATCTTGTCATAGTCAATCAATGTGTTTAACCTGTGGGCAACACAAATTACAGTTGCGTCGGCGAAATCTTCTCGAATCACTTTTTGAATAAATGTGTCGGTTTCCATGTCTACACTTGCAGTTGCCTGTTTACATTATGACGTTATAAAAGGGGATGGGGCAACAACAGACGCAGAGAGCGGTCCCTTCATACCTCATCAATAAACAAGACTTTACTCTGCCGCAACATGGCTCGCCCCAGACAAAGCAGCTGTCTCTGACCAACAGAAAGATTGTCTCCACCTTCAGTTACGGATGACTCGAGTTTCTGATCTTGACCAACAACGTATTCCTTTAAGGCGCAACGCTCAAGGACATTCCATAAGGTTTCGTCAGTGTATTCATTCATGGGGTCTAAATTGAATCGAATTGTTCCCTCTGTTTTATCGGGGTTTTAAAGTAAGTAAAGAAGAAAAGAGGAACGAAAAAAAAAAAAACGTTTCTAAAATTTTGTACCAAACAAAATCGGAGCTTGAGGAATGATTGATAATCGGCCTCTCAAAGTTTCCAGCGGCACCATGCTGATATCGACGCCATCCAAAACGATGGTACCTGCACTCGATTCCACGATTCTGAAAGCGGCTGTAATAATGGTGCTTTTACCAGCTCCCGTTCTTCCTACAACTCCAACTTTCTCTCCAGATTTTATAGAGAATGAAAGGTTGTGAAGAACTGGGTCCAAATCAGCACGGTATCGCAACCCCAAGTTCTGGAACTCCATATTTCCGGTACTGGGCCACGTTTTTGATACTTGCACGACATTTTCTTGACCTTCTTGTTGTCGCTTTTCGCGAGGGAGTTCGTTGATGTAGTGGCAGATGCGTTCAATGGAATTCATTCTGGCTTCCAAATCTGCGAGTCTTGGTAACACCATATTAATCAGTGTCATCAAGGTGAGTGCGTATGAAAGTGCGAGGCCCAATAAGGGAGTGTTTGCGTTGGAGATTAACCCAATCAGAGCAACTCCGAAAATCAGTAGCGCAACGAATCCTTCGGCGCGGTTTGACATCCAGCATTCGGCTACAGATTTGATGTAGATTGGTTGGTTTCCGGCATCCAAAAGAATATTTTGTATCGAAATAAAGCCGTCAACGGATTGGTACGAACGGATGGTTGAAAGCCCTGAGAGGGTTTCGGAAATATGGGCGTAAAGAGGCGATCTTCCCAGATTTTCTAATCTCTTGAGCTCTCGGATCGATCTGGATTTTTTTTAAGCGTAAGTGATTTTTAAGTTTTTATGGGTGCTGTGCAAATGTGGATGACACTCACGATCGGAAAAACTTGAGGAAGTGGATGTAGAGAGGAATCATGAGCACCACAAATATCAAACAAAGAGGCACAGCGTAGGAAATCAGCACGATGATTCCAACAAGAGAGAGCATCATTTCAACAACTGCTTGGATAAGGATTGGCAGTTGACGATCCGTTTCTGCAAAGTCTTTGGAAAACCGCGATACGATTCTTCCAATTGGGTTTGTCTCAAAGAAATACATTGGCGCTTGCATGACGCTATCCAAGCACTCATTATGCAAATGACGACCAGCACGAATCGTAGCAACAGCAATTGCATAGGACATGATAATCAGTAACGCTGCTTGGCCCAACGCCAGTCCAAAGTATGCCCAAATATAGCCTGGCCCAGAAAATCCAGGTACTGTATCAGAAAGCCAAAATGTCAACCACATGTCTGTTGTCACACGATCCGTCTGCCACAAGAAAGCGCAGAGTAAAATCATTGTGCATAGGAAGTAACCACCAGCCTTTTGCAAATACACCAAATAGTACTTTGATTCCACTCGCCCAACAGCACGCTCTTCAACAGTCATTAGAGCTTTTGGTGCTACTGGTTGCTTTGAATCATCTGGTGTTGCTTGATCACAAACATCCTCCTTGGACACCTTTTTCTGGATTGAAACGGGTGTGGCCTTTGGTGATTGGGTTTTTTTGACATCTGGTTGTGTATCGTTTTGTGGAGCATCATTTTGAGGAGCGTCGTTTTGACTGCAAAAAAAAACGTTAACAGAATATCAAGGGCATGGAATATAGAAACACTCACTCTTGCATCATGGCTGCGAATGATGCGCCTCTATTAATTAGCTCGTCAAATGGTCCTTGTTCTACAATCATTCCATCTTGCAACATCACAATATGGTCCGCGTTATGTGCAACGTGGAGCTGATGTGTTACCAAAACCACAGTCTTGCCCCTGCAATACTGAAGAATACACTTCTCCAACAGGTGCTTCCCAACGTGTGAATCTACAGCAGCCAAAGGATCATCGAGCAACAGAATATCTCGATTTGCGTATACAGCTCGAGCCAATCCCACACGAGCTGCTTGACCACCACTGAGAGTCACGCCCTTTTCTCCAATCTCTGATAAATCCCCATCCGCAAACAAAGTCAAATCGCGTTCTAAAGAGCAAACGTGAAGAACTTCCTTGTATCTTTTTTCGTCAAAAGGGGCTCCGAACAGAATATTTTGTTTAATTGAGGCACTTTGCAGCCATGGAGTTTGGGAGGCATAGCTGATCCGGCCGTAGATCTATAAATAGATTATGAGAAATCAAAGCATCTTTCATTTCTCGCAAAACTTACATCCACGGAACCACTGGTCCTCTCCATGTCTCCCAGAATAGCATGAAACAAGCTGGACTTCCCCGAGCCGACTTTCCCCACAACAACGACAAGAGACCCAGAAGATATATTTAAATCAATATCTTTCAGCTGCCGCGATCCTGGTGACGGAACCGCTCTCAATTCTAACAGAGTATCTTCATTTTTGTCAATAGGCAATGATTCTTCAAGGTCGCTTGCGTTGGGCCACGAGAAATTGGAGCTTTTCATGACAATAGCATCTTTGTTTCCTTCATCGGGTTGGTGAAAGACCGGGAGGTTCTTCCTGTCGGGTACCAGAAGAAACTCTGCTATTCTTTCGAATGACACCATTCCTGTCCAAGCCAATCTAATAGAGAAAAATGCATGTTTAATAAACAAAAAAATAGAAGTAAGCTTTGACACAACACGTACTGGAAGCAAAAGGGGATATACTGGACAGGCAATCGGATCAGATTAACAATAGTCAGCGCTGTAAAGACAGTAGCCGGAGTGAGAGTGGTACCAAAGGCAAACAGAAGCCCGAATATAATCAAGTTGGTCATAGTTGGAAGCACATTGATGAACATTGCAAAAATTACAGAGATCAGTCTGATTCGACGTTGGAATCCAAGCTCCACCTCCCGCTCGTCCTTAATTCTGGCGGTAAAAGACCTTTCCCAAGCAAACAACTTAACAATCTTCATTGCGTTAAGGACTTCCGACGTCGTCTTTACTCGATCGTCCGTGGCTTTCAAAGCACCCCGTTCCAACTTCATGACTCTTGACATTACCAACGAGTTGAGGGAGATTCCAACAACCAGAAATAACATTCCAATTGCTCCAGAGAGACCCAAGTATATGATGCAGAGAATAGCAAGACCAATGGCTTGTGCTGGCAAACAAACCAACGCATGGATATCTCGGAAAAAGTTTTCCAGGTTTGCACAATCCGACGCAATCAGGTTAAACACTCTGCCATTGGAAAACTTGAGACGTGACGCCGTTGACATTGTCAGCGACTTTTGGTATATGATAGAGGACATGGTGCCTCGGACCGCCATCCCGATCCCCCGCATAAAGTACTGCGAAGAGTTCCATCCGAATGCATTACCCAACTGATTCAAAAGGAACATACAGCATAGAAAGTACCCATAGTTCTTGGACCCTCCATCCATTTCGGAGAGGTAGTTCAAGAAGGCAGACATGATGATAGGGGCAGCAGTGTTTGTTACAGCTGAGGAAAAGTGGAAGAGAAGACCGGCAATCATCTCCTTTGGATACATCCATACACAGGCATAGAAGAGTTTGAGTTTGAGTTTCTTGACGTTTTCGGGACTGTCGATGTTTCCCTCCATGCTTTGAATGAAATCAACAACATCCAAACGTAGACGTTCGGCATAGGAGGCTGTTTCGTACTTTGGAAGCAGACGGAAGAGGTCGCTGAAGTCGACTGGTCGTTTAGAAGCAAGAACGAGGAATGGAGTCAGCCATGATTGGACTGGAAACTGCCACCAGGCTGCAGCAGCTTCCCATGAAGGCGCTGTAGATCCAATGCCCTGCACTAATGCTTCTTTGTCCATTCTTGTTTGATTTTGACAAGTGTTTCGGACCGGAAGGAACGGAATTCAAAAAATATCGAAAATTTTCGGATTTCTCATCACCCATAAAATCAGCGAAAACAGTTTAAAATAAGCCAACTTTAATAGAAATAAGCAAGAGAGCGAACAGCTTACTGCCCAATCTTGGCAAAGTATGGAGAAAGGAATTCAAAGAAGGCAAACTGCGAAGGCTCAGTTCCATACTTGTAGATGAATCTCGACGCCAAGTAACTGCCGAAAATAGCCTTCACGTAATTTTCAGGAACCCGTTTCAACAAAGTTTCCAACCCAAGCTTGTCAAGAAGAAGTTTAGGGAAGGCTTCCTTCAACACAATCTTTCGCAAAGGAACATTCTCCCAAAGAGTTGTGCTCTGCAACTCCTCATTCAATCGGACAATGCCAACAGAGAGATTGTCCGAAAGAACAGACTTCGGCTTTCCTGTTCGAAGAGCTTCGCGCCACAAGCACTCGAACTCAAGTTCAGCCGTCTTCTCAATGAATGCCTGAACTGACTTGACATATTCTTGGTAGAATGGAGGCACGACGCCATCATGCACTTGCATATGCTCATGGAATTCTTCATCATTAAACGACAAGGCAGCCAAGACTTCCAAGGAAGATGAAGTGACACCTCCCTTGTTGGCAGAAGCGTCTTTGAAGAGAGTAACTCCGGCTTTTTCCAAGCGAAGACGAGCCTCTTGAGTAATAAACAAGTTTGCTCCTTCGACAATGTACTTGAACCTTGGGTTACCATCCAGTCCAAACATTGTGTCTACATTGGTGAGGTCAATGGCTTCAGGTCTACCACCACAAGGAACAAAGATATCCGCAGACGACAATGGATTCAAGTGAAACTCGTTTCTGAACTTTAGCCCGCTGTCCACAATAGTACCATCTGCACAAAGAATAATTAAAATTTCATCAAAATAAAATGCAGAACTAACCTGGAAGTTTCACGTTAACTTCATCCACCAAGACTCTAAAACCTTTCTTGGATAGTTTTGAAACATCAAAGTGGTTGACCATCAATCGTGAGGTTGCCAATCTTAGCATTTCTTCACGATGGATTCCTTCTGGGTCACAAAGCACTCCAGATCCATCCACAATACCAATGGTGCGGTCTTTGGAAATTTTGATTTCATTAGAGCCCAAGTCTCCATCTGGTCCTCCAGTTTGCATCTTTGTAATGTTCTCTTCCTTAAGGCCGAGTTTACGGTAGATCCCAATAACGTATTGATGCACAGAACGAGTGGTCATTCCATACAAATCATGTGGGATGCCACCAAGGGATTGAGACTTTCCAGTTGTGAACGCCTTCCAGAACGACGCGCCTCTAACGAGAAAAAATCAGATACTTTTCATGGAATGACCTGCACCCCACAAACCTCTTTCTCGCATGTTGGGACGCCCAATCCATGTAATCGGCAGTCCCTTCATCGGGACCAAAAAAGAGAATCTCTGGTCTCCCATACTTGTCCACAATTTTCTCCTTAATACCAGGAGATTCCCCAGGAATCAGCAAATCAAGAATACAGTCCACATACTTATCAAAAGCAACTTTTGGATTGTCTTGCTGGTTAATGTCCAACAAGATGGTTCCCTTGGAGCCACCTTCCGGAATATCCTTGTTTTTTCTTTGTTGGGTATTAGCCAAGTTGTAGTTTTCATCAAACAGACTTCTCAAGTTGATGGAGTACGCTTCTCGGTTACGCGATTTGACAATACGGATACCACCCCGTGCAATGTCTCGGAATCGCAGATGGAATCCACGAAATTCAGATCCAATCACAAGGAACATTCCATACAGCGGTTGTGGGTACTCGACATCCGGAAGGAACTTTGGATCCATCCTGAAGGAAAGAGCCACCTTGGTTGGCTGGTAGAAATTGGTTTTCAACACATGTTTGTTGAAGGTCACATATGACTCGAAAATCATCAGTTCGTGGTTGTTTTGAACAGTCTTGCGGATCTTGTCCATCAATTCGGCCTCCGTCAAAATCGGAGTAGTCTGCAATCTTTGATATGACAAACTTGGCTTCAAATCATTCTGCGCTGGGTTGATGTAGTGAACCATAGCAAAATTCATATACAGAAGCTTCAACAGGTCAGGGTAGAGCTTGATGATATCCAGAATGTATTCACGAGTAAAAGTGTCACTACGAAGACGCTTTTTGATTTTTGTAAGCACTTCGGAATGGTTTGCGTTGTCTGCATCCAGAATCGTTTTGAGTGCGGAATACTCATTACCGAGACGGTTCAAGAAATGCTGAGCAAAGATCCAACCAGTGTATCCGTAGATTGCTTCTTGAACTGATAGCTTTCCGCTTTGGAAAAAGGACTGAAGTGGAGTAGTTGGCAAGCAGTACAAGAGGGATGCCTCTTTAATGACTTGAAGAATGGAGTGCTCCAAGGGTGGGGCTTTACTAGTTGGCAGTTGATTCAAGTACAAAGTCATAATGGTAACACCATTGGAGAATTGCTCTACATTGCCATATTTAATAATCACCTCCTTAAGAAAAATCAGAAATTTCATACCAACGTATTTCCGAGTCGAGTAGAGCTCATAAAAGTGGTATAAATCACTCATGGCAGATAAAAAGTTTTGAGTTGTCTTATGTTTATAACCAATAATGAGTCTCTTTTCGCGCGAGTTGGGGACATCAAAGAGCTCCAGCACAGGCCCAGTACGAACAAGAACTTGCTTGATGATGCTCAAATAAATTTCAAGAGTGTTATCGGTGGCCTTTTCAAGGAACGACTTGTCTGATATTTGACGAATATCTGTAACGTCAACTCCCGTAGGGTTCGTGTTCACGAACTGGCATTTGCGAACAAAGTAGGTGCGGAGTTGAGTAGAAATAGAGGAAGACACAGTTCCTTGCGAGCGGTACGATTCCAAGCGAAATGCAGTCGCTTTTGTGGTGATGTCAAGGTAGTTTTCATCAATTCTGGTAAAAATACCGCGTCTTTTAAGCTTTCTTCTCCACCTAAACATTCATTTGCATATTAACATACCGTCTTTCAAATTGGGGACCATCTTGCACAGAAACACCTGGGGTGGATGTGTGAATGTACACTGCTCCATCAGTATGTTCGCGGTCCAAGTTGATATCAAGCGCACTCTTATTCTTGATGTATGCAAATATCTTTGCTCCGTACAGTGCGAGAATATGCTGCGCAATAGTTTCAATGGGCTCGACTTGGAAGTACATGTCATCAATTCCAAGGTTCCTACCAGATGTATGGAAATTAAGCAAAACTATCATCAATCATATGAAAGCGAAAGGCCTTTTTACCCAAAGAACCACTGGACTTCATTAGCAACGAGCTCTTTTGGAATGAACCCCTTCTCTTCAATAAAGGAGCAGACTTGTTTCAGCTGCTCTTGTTTCCCCGTGAATACATTGGAGGAATAATCGCTTCCTGCGGTTTTGTTGGCACCGGGAAGTGACAAGGACATTCTATATTGGAAGTGTAAATTCAAAAGAAGGGTTCTTAGTGGCACGTAACAACAATATATAGTGACATGTATAAATGACGCCATAGCCGCTGCATCAAGAAATATACGCGACCTTCCACCTCTTTTTGGTTCTTTTTATAGCTGCATGTGGATGCATGGAAGAGGAGGGTGAAGCAGATGGCATGTTTGACTTTCTCACCTGGTTCGTATGTTTTTTTTTTGTTTGCAGATTTCACAATTTCTTCCGCAGCAAATGCCAAATCATCTTCAACCAATTTCTAATTATAACAAATAAATACGAACTCTTTTTTTATTTAATGAGGAATCTAACAATGAAGAAAAAAAGAAAGCGACTTCACACAAAACTCTACAAAAAAGAAAGCTGAAATGGAAACAGATCCGAAAGATTACCCCCCCTTCCAAAAAAAAAATTGAAGAAAAAAGGTCATTCCCCCTCTTGTTCTTTTCATTCTTCTTGCGGTTGATTTTCTTTCTTTTACCACAGGTTATGCCTGCTTTTGGATCGGCAAGAAGAGCTTGAATTCTGGTGGAAGTTCCTATAACCCCAAGTGCAAAATGTCAACCTCCAAATACATGAATACGGCCAAAAAAAAAAAAAAAAGTAGCAGGAAACAAACCTCTTCGGAATACAGACGATCACTAAAGTAGATTCTTCTGATTCTGCAGTTGGCATGAATCTGTACACGCAATGTTTCAATGTAGTTTGTTCCATACGCTCGACGCGTAAAGTCAGACAAGTTGAACTGAATCTGATTCCACCCATCATCAAGACGCATTGGCATTGTGCAAATGAATGGTTTCACGCGCGTAGTTGACTAAAGGGGAAACGCGACGGAAACAAAAAAAAAATGTAAAGTCAGAACCGCCACCTCCCACTTCCTCGAAGAATAAAAAAAAACGCGTTTTTTTAAACATACTTGGTAGTTGGACGCCCTAAACCTTCTCCTCACATTCTTATCATCCAACACTTGAACTTCAAAAGTGAAATACTTTTTCAAGTTCTTGATAATCATAACCAGGAACGGCAGCTTGATTCCCAACGTGCGGTTCTGTTGGCTTGGACATGTAATGTAGTTTGTGCTGACATTGGTTCCAATGATTTCCAAAACACTACTTTGAATGTCGTTGTCTGTGATACGCTTGATATGGCCGTTACGCACTTTCTTATCCCAGATCTGAAGTGGTTTCGATCTATGGTGGGGTGAGGGGTCAAGGAGTTAGGATCTTTACTGACAATCTCTTGCTGTGGTGCCCACTATTTTACCCTATCGAATACAGGATTGACAAGAACCCCGACTAAAACAAATATAGATGAAAAAAAGAGAGAAAGGTGTTCAGTCGCGTTATGCAATACAATCATGTGGGGGGTCGAAGGACTCGCTCACCTGGAATGTGTTACGGAACATTCCCCCCTCCTTTTTGTGTTTTTTTCCAGAGAGATTTTCAACAACTCCCAACAACCCCCTAAAAAAAACATGTTATGTTTTATTATTTTTACACTGCTTACAACAACACCAAAATGAGCAAGCTCCCCCCAAAAAAGAAAGAGGACCGATTCAGCTTCTACATCTTTTCTAAGCTTTCACTTCGAGACGAACATTGACAGCAAATTTCCCCGCAATAGGCCAGAGCACCGTCCCCACACAGCAGCCTGTCGGCTTCGCATCATTCATAGAATTCCCTTCATCAACACGTACAACAGTCTTGACTCCAACCACAGCAGCATCCACAAGTCGCGACACCTCTCCATGCAATAAAGGAGAGAACGATGACCCCAATTCCTTCCTTACACGGTGGGTGTGGAATATGAATTGCCCTTGAAGTAACCGAACTAATTTTCGCAAAAGTTCTCTTGAATTCGCAAACTCGTCCGATTCAGTTGTCGTTGTTGCTGCTGTCACTTGAGGAGACAAGGAGTCTTGGTTGTTGTCGCCTAACGAACATATCCCGTCTCCCGTTACAACCTCCAAATTCGCTTCTTGGAAATCAGGAATTGTAAAGTTGAATTGCTCTTTCGATGGGAAGATTCCTAACAAAATATGTTGGTTGGTTAAAAAAGAGAAATGTCGGAAAATTATCTTCCGTACCATATGTGATATCAAAATACTTGACATCAAATATTTGCTTTGATTTTGGATCTAAACACAATGTCATAAAGTCAATGTCGTCAGGTATACTCTAATGATGATTTTAAAGAGTGTCACTAAAAATTCTTCAGGAAAAAAAAGGAGAAAATTTTTTCTCAATGCCAAAAAAAAAAAAAAAAAAAACCTAACCTCACTCGTGAAAGTCGTCATCCTGCTGGCTTTGGCGTGATCTCCAATGGCAGCCCAGCATGTTTCGTTAACCCAGCCAGCCAAGTTGGAGAACGGGTTGGTCGGATCAAGCACCATTGGGGGGCTGCTTGCTTGGAAATAAGAAGTGTGAATTTCCGATCGCAAGTAAAAGTCTATGGATCGAGTTATAGTTGAATAAACAAACTACTGGATCTAATATAGCGTCCCAATATACCTGTCCAAAAAATCCGCATTCTCCTCCAATTCTCCAACACCTTAAATGCAAACTCAATCGCAACAAGCAAAGACAGTTTTGCCTGGTCGTAGTTTACAGATGCCTCCATCTATTTCAAAAGTTTTCAGCAATCCATAAGCTGATACCGCCAAATATACCTGCTCAAATGCATAAACGGCAATGTACTCCAAAATTAAGCAAGCCCTCTCATAATCTTTCGTTTCCAGATTCAATGAAATAATCCAGAATTTGAGAATACGAGCCAAGAGGCAAGCCTTTCCGTGGTTTTTAAAGAAAAGCAAATTGTGTTCAGACAGAGATGGTGTCGCCCCTAGGAAACGATAAAACTCGAGTCAATAAGGGAACGCAATAGATGCTTTCTAACAGGCCATACATTGCGCAAGTGCAGATTTCTCATCTTCTGCGGATGTGCTATCGCTGATTGAACTTAATTTTTCCCGAAGCTTTGCCAAAACCGTTGCTTGTTGAGCTAACTGCTTCCATCGGGCAGAAATTGGTAATGGCCCATTGATTTCTTTTTGGTCGACCAAGTTGACACCATCAGATATCTTAAGACGAAGAGACTGTGCATGATCAAATTAATATCAGGAAAGTGAGTAATCTGCAGAAACATACTTGAATTCCATTGTACCAAACTTTGACGCCTTCGCCATCTTTTATAATACTATAAATACTCGAGCTGATTGACGATGATTTCAGAGCGGAGTTAACCAAGGCAAAAAAGTGAGGGTCGGCCCAGGATGATGACCCGTCGAATGCATCAATGTTTCGGTTTCGAAAGAGAGATATCTCCACTGCATAATCAAATGGCAGTGTTGTTCCTCTGTCATTGACCGTAGATTTTGAGTCCCAGAATATTAAATGACAGCAAAACCACAAACCTGCCAAAGGTGCCCCCAACAACAACGCGATCCACATTCAATTCTGTATTCGACTGAAGCGCCAAGCAAATACTGGCGACAATGTTATTTGTACACTTTTTCATATCCTTTGTCACGCCCAAAGCCCCAACTGCAACTCCGTCATCTGCGACTAATCCAGATATTTCTGTTTCCCATAAATCCCACAAGCTTTCTTTTTCATTTGGCCCACCAAATTGATGCAAAGTCAAGTCTGTCGTGGAATTACTATTTACGATTCTCTTTCGCTTTTTCTTGCTCGGGTCTTTCATTTCTTGACCAAGACGCTCAATTGCAGCGTTTGCTGCATCTTGTTTTGCGATATTCTTTGATAGAAACACATCGCTTGTTGCAATGACACGACCATCTAATGCGACGCTGTATTGGAAGCCCCCGTGGGCAGAGATTTCAGAATAAACAGGCGCCGTTGAATATTGAGTCGTGGCAAGAATGTGGAGCGTCCGAATAGGATCTCTATCGATTGGAGACATTTCTACATCCAATGCAGAAGAAGTCACGGGTGATTCGGATGGCTCTGATAGATTCGCCGAATCAATCTGCATTTCGGTCGAATCAGCAGGTTGGTCAAGAGTCGGGGTTGCTGTTGGCGTTGGTGTTGGCGCGAATGCCGCCTTGGTCATGCTCGACACTTTCGCCAGCGCCAGGTGGGCGGCCTGGGCCTTCGCGTCTTTTTTCTTCAGGTGCGGGTCCGACAGCGGCAGCGCGTCTTTGCCCCACATGAAGTGGCACTGGAAGGCGCCTAAAGCGGGGTCGCTCAGCTCAGCTGACGCATCCATCGCTGACTAATGCTCACCGGTGCCCGTCACTTTGTACATCTCCGTCACTCTGCGGTTTGCGGCCTGCGCCAGCTCGTACAGCCGCGACACGGCGGCGCCGCCGCCCGGCTGCGACGGCGGCAGCGGCAGCGGCGGCGCGGGGTCGACGGCGGCGTTGAGGATCGCGTTCGGGTTCGACGGCGTGCGCTCGCGGGGCGCCGGCGCGGGGGCTTGCGCGGGGGCTTGCGGCGCCCAGCCGAGCGCGTCGAGCGCGGCGCGCGCCGCCTGTTGCAAGTAGCGGTTAGTCGCCGGCGACACGGGTGCGCACAAGCCTACGCACGCGCGCCTTGGCCGCCTGCTTGGACGCCGCCCAGTCGCCGCAGCTGCGGCTGTCGCCGACGCTCACGGCCATGCGGAACTGCGGCGCGTGCGGGGGGCCCTGCGTCTCGGCGACCACGTATGCGGGCGGCGTCATTCGGCGGCGGACGGCTTCAAGCTGCAGGAGGGAGACGGAATCATCCATTTTATTATTTTATTAAATATTTTTGCAAAGAGTCATGGATCATGCAAACACCACCACCACCACCAACAACAACAATTTGGCCGCGGACGATGCCGCAAGGAATATTCTGATGCATCTCCAAGCCCAGCTGCTGGACGGCTCTCTGATTGCAGAGCTATCTCAAGAGTCCATTGATCCGCGCAGGCTGCTGCTGGACGGGACGGATTACTCTGTCAAAAGCGGCAACGCGTCAGAAGAGTCTCAACAGCATCAACAATCCCAGCAAGAGTTGCATGATTTGTTGGCGGTGGAAAACATTGTTGATGGGAAGCCAACTGGACCATCCGCCCCGTTTGATGATCTGCACACTCCGATGCCAATAACGCGTTCCCTTTCGATTCGTGCAATTGAACCATTTCAATCTTTTACAATTGGACCTCCCGCGATTGTTGCTCAATCTGGACACTGCTCTCGAGCAAACAGTGCGGGAGGAAACGGCGATCACCACAGCCACAACTACCACGTTTCGCACCCGCGAAGCAGTCATAAGCGACAATCTTTTAATTCATCTGCTCTGAATTCTTCTACTTCCAATACGGGCTCCCACCCTCCTCCACTACCTGGTGATGATTCTGGCCAACCAATACCGCTCAAGCCCCAAGATTTAGATCTTCAACTTCAGCAGATGCACTTATTGGACTCTTTTGAAAACGTTGCTGGCGATGTGGCTTCACCAGCGCAACATGGTTCGAAAAAGGTGAGGATAATCATCATGAAAGAGCATCCACCGCAAATATCGATCTCAACAGAATGATGTGGTGTCAAAACTTTGGGATGAATTAGTCGTGTTGAGTGGTCACCTTCAATGGACGATGAGGAGATTTACATCTGGATATGACAATCTCACGCCCCCAACCCAACAAGAGAACATAAGAGAACAATATATACTGAAACACGTTTGCATATTAGGCGCCATCAACTCTGCCACACGTGAGCCATGCGACAAACCGACCCACCACGGCAAAAAGAAGCAAAATCTTGGCAGACATTCGAATTACGGCACAAGAATTCCTTGAATCTGGAGCAATCGCACACCAGCAACACCATAATCATTCCCACCACCACCACAAGAACAGACATTCGACAAACAAACGAAATGCGAAATCCATTGTCCCCCCTAATCAACTGCGACTGTCCGCCAACACACAACTTAATAATTCTAAAACGCACAACAGCCTTCAACCAGCCTCAGATATTCAAAAAACCCGTTTATCAACCTTCATTTCAATACACGTTCCCACAGACGACCCTACCAGTACAGGTAACATCAAGCATCAACAGCTCAACCCACAACAAACGCAACAACCGCAACCAGATTTCCAAACTGATACAGCTGCAGCAACTATAGGGAGCTATGATACCCGGCAACAAGCAAGAGAGTCCACACTCTCGAATACCCAAACCCATGATCCTTTCCTTGACATTCAACAACACCCGCTCCTACACCCTCTCTACAACCGACCTATCGTCCCTCATGACTACGGTGATCCCGCTCTCCTGGGAACTCATAACCACCGATGCCAACACCTGCCACCTGGCACGATTCTCTCACACTTGGCGAAAAGCGCCAGATGCCGACGAAGCATTTTCGGAGAAAGCAATCGAATTGCCTTTTTAAGTGCTATGGGTGCTGCAGAGCGTTCTGCAAGTGGTTTGGGGGGCGGTTGCGGTCTACTAGGTGCTGGCGGGGGTGCTGCTGCTGGTGGTGGCGGTTCTGGTCTTCGTGGTGGATATCTGCCAGGGAATCGACAGAGAGATCGAGCTGTACGAAGATTTTGGCCTGAAGTAGAACCTGCGGATGCTTTGGGTTTAACTTTATGCGGAAGTGCAAGTGGCGAGGGAAGGATTTTAGAGGCTGCCTGTACATACGGCAAGGAAAGAGACGGTGAGTAAGGCCCCTCCCTCTAAAGCAAGAATAGACCATTCGTCTTTTAATTGAATTAATTTTCAATTTTTTGAACTTTTTTTTTTTTTCTTTTTCTTGTTAGAATCCCGAATGCCTCCAATTCCAAAATCAGATTTCAAAGCCGCACGGCCCTCCTTCACACCACCCGAAAGCTTGCAAAAAAAAGTGCGCATCAACTCGGACCAATTGCGCCACATTGCAATGAAATTCAAGGACCTTTTGACTCCCGAAAACAGTCCCAACAATCAATTGTATGTATACCTGAAGAAAAAAAAAAGTTTTTAATTAAAACCAACCACAAAAAAAAAAAAAACAGCCCCAACGTAATACAGCTATCAACTGCTTCCAGCGATACAGGTCATTTGAAAGTCAACACACGATACAGTGCAAACACGCAATGGTACCACCAAACTAAATATGACGTGGAAGCAACAAGTGAAAGCCACTTTTGTTCTGAAAAGGTATAGAATATCTTTCACATCCTTTATTTCTTCCAATTGACTTTTTTTTTCTGCTTAGACTCGATTCGCACATGAACCATGGTTTGATGACCAACAACAGCAAAGAAAGATCCAATTTAAAGCCAAGCTTCGTAATTTAGTTCGCGACAAGAATGTTGGAGAGTTGGGAACTTTTGTGAAGTAGTCTGAAACCCCCCCCCCCCCCCCCCCCCCCCCCCACTTTACCCCCCAATACGTAGTCTTGTACAATCTTCATTCCTTTTTCTACCTTACCAATGCGTGGCGCTCTTGGTCATCTTTGGTGGCATGTAATAAACGCAAAACGATAAAAACGACACTTGGACGCAATGATCATATGTTATTCATAATGTCTCTTACAACACTTAATCCAACTTTTTTGATTCCCGTATGACCTTTCATTTCCCTCTTCTCGCCTTTGCAGTTCATAAATTCATGAGTTCCAGCCTTCCTCTCAATCGGTTCGTGAAACAGGTGGGCATCTTTGGGTAAAGTCAAGATCCACTTCTTGTCTTCCACAATTTGAAGAAACTCTGAAAATGCAAGCGTTCCACTCAATGTCGACTTGGACCCAAATATAATAAGCTTTTGTTTGGCGCGTGTAAACGCAACATTAAGTCTCCTCCAGTCACGTAAAAGATCTCCCACCTATTGAGAAAAAAGGCGCAAATTGTTTTAAAAGACAGTAATTCAAATACTCGGGGGGGCAGGGGAATACATTCACTCACATTTTTCTTTTGATTCGATCTTACAAGCGAAACCAAAACACAACTCTTGTCCCGCCCTTGATACTTATCCACAGTCAAGACTTCAACAGCACCCAAATCACCACCTTCTTTTTGGGTCGAACTAATCCCCCCACTTACTCCTGTGACATTCTTTAATTCATGGGTAATCAACTTCAATTGCGCCCGATACGGACTCATGATTCCAATATCCTCAGCAACAACGCCACACATGATAAGCCCCTGAACAACTTGACCCACAAGCTTGGCTTCAACAAAATTTTGAACCAGAGACCCCCCTCCATTCCCGCTTCCATTCACACCAGCAGCGCCAGTGCTCTCGCCTCCTGGAACGCAATCAGTATCAATAAATACAACTCTTCGATTCGGAGACAAGAGATCTTCAATCCAGCAGACAGTACTTCCATGACATGTGCATTGGCGGAATCCGCTTTCATTCATGGCGTGTAAGGCTTCAAGACCTTGCTTCAAATTTGGAATTTGCAATTTACTTTGTGCCACCTTGTCGCTTCCACAACGTAGGCGTGATCCGTAAATTAAAGTATTGGAGAGGTGCATAATGTCAGCACACATTCGGTATTGATGGGAAAGGGTTATGACTGATTCAGGGTGAGTTTCGGAGAGAAGACGAAAGAGGGAAACAGCAAGTCCTGCATCTCGGGCTTCGTGGTTTTTAACCTGTTTATTTCAGTGTTAAAAGATTATGACTTCTTAAAAAAAAATATTGTGGAATACCAATGGTGGAAGTTGGTAATGATCACCGACTAGAACAAACACATTGGCAAATCGAAGCGGTCCAAGGCAAACAGCTTCGTAAAAATGTGTTAGTAAAGGATACAAATTCTGTAGGGAGTCTCTTACGCAAAGTGAGTTGAGAAGCTTCATCGACGATACAATAGTCAAACTTTCTCTTGGTAAATATTGGACTATTAGGAATCGTTAAACAAATATATATCTTTAAAAGTCAAATCTGATTAATTTAAAAACTCAACTGCTTGATTCCCAAACAAGTTGTGGCCACGACTTGCTTTTGCTCATAAAACCGCCTCACGTCTTCAACAGATTCGAAGATTTTTGCAGTGAATTCGTGAAGGTCGGGATGAACTCGTTGATGGCCTCCCAATCGGATGAAATCCACACATTCGCTTTTGAGCTTCAATAGCACATTGTCCACAGCAGAGTGAGTATACGCTGTCAACAAAACAGATTTCCCACGAGAAACAAGCGCTTTGATAATTTGAGCGATGGTAGTTGTTTTACCGGCTAAAACGAAAGCCACATTGTCAAAAAAAAAAATCCACAACCAAGAGACAAAGTTCACACTCACTTCCTGGCATCCCAAGAATTAAAGAATAATCATTTGCATTCAAAACCTTTTGCATAGCATTCTTTTGATCAATATTCAAGTTTGGGTCGCTTTCAATCAAAGCCAAGTCTTCTGGTTGAGAGCTTCTGAATGTCGGGGGTTCCAAATCCACCACAAGTCGCCTTCGTTTCACATCGCCATCGGGTATAAACAGATTCGTCAAGTTGCCGCGGACAAGCGCCATCCCAGCAGAAAATTCATCCTTATCTATTCGATACACTGCGGGTGCCGCGTCGGTAAGATTTATGCTGTCGCTAACAATAAATCCTTCAGAATTCATTCGAATTCCACTGTAGACTTGGTTCGATTCAATGTCAAAATTTCTGAGCCTCTTTGGAAGCCCCTTTAACCTTCGATCCACAGTTACTGTTACAGAATCAACGTCGACTTGGGTCAAGAATCCAATCGCTAATGCATAGTGACCCTTTTCTGAAGAAATAACAATGGGATCACCGGCAGCCAGTTGCAAATTTAAAAAGGAACTTGATGCGGCTGCTCCGGAAATCAATGATACCACCGAAGTCGCTTTCTTCATGGTATACGTGAATCGATGGACTTTAGCAGCATCCTGACTAAAGTCCTCTTCGCCAACAACCGTCATACCACTCAAGCAGCTAAACGAAAAAGAAAAAAAAAGATTATGCGATGCCCAAGTTCCTTTTGAAATAATTACAAACCTCCCAGTTTTTTCTCTCTCTTCAGACCCCAAAGTCCAAACCTCTTTTCGCGACGTCTGAATATCACCCTCTTCTTTAGTCAACAAACTTTCCCACTTTTTGAAAAATGCAGTGTGATTTGGCATAAAGTCTTTGGTATTCTCTTCGAAAAGGGAGCCCAGTCCTGCTGTATCCTTGTCTCCATCTTCCACAGCCTTATGGTAAACCAAGCAAGTCTTGAGAGAGTAGCAGTTTGTACAGGATCTCGTATTTTGAATCATTGGCGGTAGTTTTCGTGAAGAAATTGCTGAAGCTAGTTTGTTGCGGTTGATGAGGAGTCCACGTACTTCATCTCGAATATACGGAATCTTGATCATTTCCTTCTTTTTGAGATAATAAAGTATAGATCCAAAAACGTTCACATCTACAGGTACGTTATAACAGTTGAGCTCGTGTTCAAAAGAAAAAAAAAGAATTCTCACCATATCTGTCTTGCATCATCAAAGTGTACAAAGAGGCTTGTGCACGATGAGACACTGCGGTCGTACTCTTTCCAGTCTTCAGCTCAAAAGGCATGATATGTGTTACCACCGGACCTCTTCCTGTTTGAGTCTTGATTTCCAACGACGCATCAATGTTACCCTTAATTCCCCAAGTGGGAGACCAAATGTGTTCTTCAATATCAAGCACATTAGAAACGCAAGCGGTAGTTTTATCCTTAGATTCGGTCCTGAACACATCCAGTGGACCAATTGGCTAAACAACGGTCAGTTCTTCAAGAGAAAAAAAAATTTCGAACCTGTCCACGCCCATACTTCATATCCCAATCCTGTAAATTCGGAACTAGCTCCAGCAAGTGAGTTCGGGCAGTCAGTTCAGTCTCTCCTATACTCCAAAGATCTTCTAAACTCCGCCGAATCATCCCTTCCACCTCAAATTCTATTGTTGACACGCTAAAATCCCTCTTCAAGACACAAGATTGAAATATTTCGTGCAGAAGCTTTCCATACACCATTGCTGCATTGGAATCGTTGGAAACACGGCACATGTCTTGGAACACCGATTTCCGCAAACATTCAAAGCTGTCAGCCACATGCGTGGCAGATATCAATGTGTCGGGGTTGACGATAACGAAATTGCATTCATTGTTGATAATTACAGGATTGATTGGGGCGCCCGCGTCAATTATGATGTGGACGTAGTTTCCTGTAATTGGGTTAGCTTTTTTTTACTCATCAAACAAACGGCACAAACCTGTCTCGATATCAGTATAGTACCAATCGTCCCGCAATTTTGCAATGAGTTCTTCTCCATTTGCCTCGTTCAACAACAAAACAACCTTTTTCAGGAAAAAACTTTAATGAATTCCTCGGCAGGTTGAAGTCCTAACCTTTTCTGGAAGAAAATACCCTCCCATCTGACATTGCTCATACCGTATTTCCAAGACAACCCACCGGGTAAATTTCTGAATTGAAATGATTTCAAAAGAAACCTCAAGTTTAAAAATACAAATCATCCCACAACTGACCACACGTTTCTCAATAACAGGAACAGCAGCAGCAGCAGCAGCTTGCAATCCCCCATGATCCAAGACATCCATATCCATTGCATTCAAGACATGTTCGTCAAAATCAGAGTAATCAAATTCATCAAACTCAAGATCCTTGGATTCGGTTTTTGGCAGCGCCACTGGGTCGGGAATCTGATTTGTCGCGATATTTGCCTGAGTGGCGTTATACTGGTCCTCCGCCGCATTACAGGCATTCAATAACGCAATATCATCGTCAAACGCGCCAAATTCATCATCATCATCATCGATAGCAAAATCTTCAGTCAGGTTGTTGTTGATGTTGTCACCCACTACAAAACTGGCAGTTGCTTCAGCTCCAGTGAAAGACAAAGACATATTCGATTTTTCATGTGATGTATGGGTCACTGGCATATTGTCTGATGATTGAACGGTGCTACTCTTCCCAGCTTGAACTTCCGAAAAGTTGGGAAAATCGGGCGCAATAGGAAAATTCATGGCTTCAGCTGTACGAACATCCATAGACGAGAAAGATCTTGCATAAGGCTTTCGGAATGGACTTTCAGCGATGGATCCAATCAACTCCACCGTCGGGACTTTCACAAACGAAGACACGGGCTGATTCGTTTTACTCCGAACCAATGCTGGCGACTTTACAGACACAGAATCGGATTGCAATGTTCCAAGAAGATTCGTCAGTTTTTGAAGACCTTGTGTCAAATTTCCAGATGATGATGTTGTTGTTGATTCTGACCGTGAGTTCAGAGAATTCAAAGGCTTAGGTCCTAAACTACTGCCCATAGATGCCCAATGTTGCCGTTTAACTCGACGTTCATAGATACAAGGAGATCCTTCTGCAATATTTGATGAACTTTGCGATCGCTTGAGTGGCCGATGTGGCGTAGACCATACAAACTGTTTCGGTGGAGATTTTGAAGTTAAAAGACCAGATGTTGAAGCCATGGATGATGCTGGTTGGCTCCACAGTTCGGAAATCATATCCTATGGTTAAGTGAGTGAGTGAGTGAGGAGGAATACAGGAGAAAGTATTCGATTCACACATTTGTTGTCACTTGTTTTGGAACATCATCAACTCGACCAAGTAAGTTTGAGATGGCTCGTATTTCTTTCTCTTGGTCGAAAGCTGAAGTGGAAACGTCAGTCGAGAATCAACTGGAGTGTTATAGAACTCAACGTTTCACATTCTTCACGAATGATTTGAGTTTTTCTAGAGGGGGGGACGTTTTCCAAAAGATATTGCACTCCGAGGCAGTTTGGTTCTGTTCTTGTTGTTGATGTGGTTGCTGGTCGAAAGGGCTGAGTTGACAAGAAACGTCCGTTGCTTTTGCATGCTTTGGAGTTGACAAGAATATATCTGTCGCTTCAGCATTCTCAAGTTTAACTGGAGAAGTGTCTGGTGGCAACAGCTGATTATTGTCGCAGGGCTTCACGTGGACAGGCTGCAGTGGTTTCCGCTGAGCATTTGCAGAAGAAGATGCAGTGACAGTGTTAGACTTGGGTATAGGGGGTTTGATGGCTGCTGTGGTTGGATTGGTCTTTGTCCAGAACGAGCGAATGTCGGCAGACCCTTTCGCTGCTGCTGCATCCTATTGCAATCTTAAATAAGCACCGTATTTGGTGATAGGCTAATCGAAACCTTCTTCGCCTTAGTTTGCTTCATTAGGCGATGATGGATGGTTCGGACAAAGGTAAAAAAATAAGTTAAATAAGAAGATTATTTAATTCAAATCAGAGCGAGAAAAGCGAATTATTGAAAGGCCTTCGATGCCCGCCCGTCGCGAAAGTACAACCTGTTGGTGGACGCCGCAGTTAGGGATACGTTGTGATGATCACTTCTTGCCTACCTTGCTGAACAACCCATACACATCTTTCATGTGCTGCATTATTTCCGCGGGCTTATTCTCTTTCACAGTAACGAGATAGAAGAGGCCCTTCTCAGACAATAACCCCTCGATTGTAGGAATAAACTTATCCAGAACCTCTCGGCCGTCCACACCACCAGCCCAAGACGCTTCGATCCCACTGCTTCCAACTTCACTACTAGGAGTAACAACATACGGTGGATTGAATATAAGCACGTCAACTGCTTTGGCCAGTCTTGACCCGAATCCAGAAGCAAAACTCGAAAGCACGGCATCGATTGGTACAGCCTTGAAGGGCATTGTTATAATTCATAGTATCAAAAATCGTACCAACATTGTGAAAGCCTGTGCGGTTGGTAGCTTTGGCTGCTGAAGGGTTGATGTCAGCTGCGAGGAAATCTAAGGAACCGCTCAAGAGAAGCAGTTACAGCACGTTAACTAGATTCGATTTAGTGGCTAGACGACATGCATACATGCTTGCGGCCATAGGAAACCAAGGAAGGTGGTGACACATCCCGACCCTGATCCAACTTCGAGGCAGATTGTTGGACTCATCGACGCAATCAGCTGTGCGTCTTCTTCCAAGGCATCCAAGAGAAGAAATGTGTCCTCGCACGGTTCGTACACGTTCTCATAGTCCTTTGAAGTGAAATGGCTCAGGGATGGTGTTGCAACCATTTCTTTAGCAGCTTTATTACATCATCAATATTACTCCTTCAAAACTCGGTTATTCTTCTTTTTTGGATTTGGTGCTGAGCAGTCGGAAATCGTATCAGGCTCAGAGGAGGTGGAACAATCAGAATTGCACAGTACCTCGATCGTTTTCACGCAAGTAAAACCGCCGCAACATCATAATCGCTTCTTCTTTGTAAAGACCGCTTTCAACTTCGTACCCTGGTTCTTCCTTGTTTTCCAGCGAACAAAACGAGTGACTATTATGTCGAAGTCAGCAGAAAGATAACTGAAAACAGACCAACTCACTCGCGATGGATATTTAGCACTGATCCGCAGCCTAACTTATATTAAGCCCCATCGAAAGAGTATACCACGCGACGCACCTCCGAATCGCTCATTCCCGCATCCAAAGTAGACTTTCCGCATCCTTACGTGTCGCAGGGCTGACGCGCACATCAGACACGGTTCTACGGTGACATACAGGTCGCACTTCGCAAACACGCTTGCGGGACTCGCTGGACGCGGCAGGCCCAGCTCGTCGGCGAGCTCGTCGAGGTTCGCCAAGACGGCGTCGATGGCCTCGAACTCGGCGTGGCGCGTTCCCTGCGAAAGCGAAAGCGGCGCTGGTCAGCGACAGAGACAGAGAGGGCGGGTGGTTGTGGCCGGGCGCACATTCAGCGACTCGTTCGTGCGGTTGCGGCCGCCGCCGGCGACGCGCCGCCCGTCGGCAACAATCACGCAGCCGACGGGCACTTCGCCGCTGCGGAACGCCTCGTCGGCGAGCGCGAGCGCCGCCTGCATCCACGTGCTGTGCATGTCAAACAAACAAAAATAAACAAACAAAAACAAACAAACAAAGGCGACCCCTTTTCACACACCCAAGCACCCTGCATTCGGAAATGATATAAAACTAGACCATTCCCCGCCTTCTCTTCCCTTCAGTTCTCTTACGAAAACAACAACAGCTCTCTCAAGCCTTCAAACAAAACGAAAAATGCAAGCAAACTTCTCCAACTGTGACCAGCAACAACAAGCCTTCGGAAATCAAGTCCAATCGTGTCCAATTGCCGCCGCCAAGCAAAGACTCGCTGCCTCGGGCCGTCTCCACGGTCAGTCCATGCCATATTCTGGCAACTTCGACGGTCAACAAGAGTGTGGATTCCCTGTCCTCAACCAGCTCTACCAACGCGGTGGTCTTGGCGGCTACTCTGACCAGGCGTGTGAAATCCCAATTGTTGACCAGTTCCAACGCGGCAGCTATGGTACATTCAATGGTGGCCGTCAGGTGTGTTACTTTTCTCCGTGTTTGAATTATCCTCTTCCCCAGCTTCATCTCTTTCTCTTTACTTTTCCTCAAACGCTTGCAAATTCTAATTTAGTCTTCATTTCATTTCACAGAACTTTGGCACCTCTTCTTTCAAGCCATGGATGAACATCCTCAACCAGAACCAAGCCAACGCGAATAATTGGGACCAAGACTTCTTGCAAGGCTACCCCACCCGCTACAGCACCATCGCCAACAATGGCTTCAACGGAAGCGGCTTCAACGGAAACAACTTCAACGACCAGAGTGCTACCAACTACGGCAACTCCTTCAACAACAACTACAACAACATCTACAACAACGGAAACCAGTCTGTTCGCGGATACGGAATCTTTGGAGCACGCAACAACAACATCTTTGGAGCACGCAACAACAACATTCAGCAACGCTACCAGTCTGTCAAGGCCAACATTGTCAGCGAATTGGTGGAAGACCGTCAACGCGATGAACACCAGGTATTGTGTATTTCTTTTAGTGGCCTTTTACAAGTAATTCCAATTCGCTGAAACATTCTCTTTTGGTTGCGCAGGCCAACCTCATCAAGCAACTCACAAAGAAATCCTCCACCACACGCAACAGAATGGGTCTTGTCCAAGCTCTTCTCGCTGGCCAAAAGGTTCCACGCGGCGTCATTGCCCAACTCCTTGCCGAGGACTTTGTGATGGACCATGTCGCCGAATCCATTATCAACAAGATCTTGGTGGACTCTGTTACCAACCGCAATGCTGACCATATCATCTACGACTTGGCTTCTGGAAACGTTCATGTTCCGCACTACAATCAAGCTGCTGTTGAGCGCGAGGTAATTCCATTTTAGTTTTGGTGTCATTCTTTGGTCGTCTAGCTTGCAGGATACTTACAATTGCAAAAAATACAGAACTTTCTCTTTGACCAGCTTACGGCCAAACTGACTCAACGGATGACTACTCCACATGCCAACAAGAGAATCGTGACCGTCCAAGCCATCGGTGATGTGTTTGACACTCTTTCCAGAGCTCAGCAAGTTGGATACGGCGCGCGTGTGACTCCCAACGGTGTCGAGTTTGGCTCTTGTGGAGGAAATGCGCAAGGCAATGGTGGCCAGTGGGGAGGAAGCAACCAGTTTGGTAACCAGTTTTCTGGAGGAATTGGCGGTTTTGGAAATGCACAGCAACAAATGTGGTGCTGAGAATCTTTAGGGGTTTTCTTTATTGATGGTGAATAAAAGCCAGTGAGCGTGATTCAGACATGGCTTGGATTCCAGTCAGCTTGGGGACTCCTCTGGCAGTCATGGATTCTTTTCTCTTAATCTCCTGATGGCTAGAAGCCCTAAATACTAGCATTCAATACAAAATCCCAGTGTAACCGACCGGTCTGACCTTGAATCGGATACTCAGTGTTGTTTGGAATCAACCACCTGATCGCGGCATTTCAAAACAGGCTACTCAGCAACAGTGGTCTTGCTTCTAACCTGCACGTCTCGCAGTAAAGGGGCATCATCTACTATGGTAGGTTCAATCGTTTCCTCTTGTCGTGGCAACGGTCTTCATGTCCCATTGTTCAGTTCTACCACGTCTGCTAATGTCTTTCTATGAATCTACAAAAACATCCATCCAAGTCAGAGCTGCGTTATTACAGATACGAGATGAACCAATACATGAACCGTTCCATATAACTTGTGGCTTTTATTTTATTTTAATTTTGGTTATATTTAAATGAAGAAAGCTGTTTGGTACTTGCTTGTCGATGAAAGAGGCAACCCTGTCTTCGAGGGTATTCGTGCCGACAAGGTCAAGTTTAGTACAGAGGAGAATGTGGATGTGGCAGACTTGAGGAAGGAAGTGTTGAAGGAGAACAAAAACACACTGAAGCACTTTGACTCCCACACCTTGAGAGTCTATTCAAACAAGAACGACATTGGCGATGCATCGAAGGAACTTAAAGCTAGTGCGCTGGTTGGGGATCGAGGAGAGAGCGAGGAGAAACCGCTGTATGTTGTTGTGCCCAAAAAGACTTGTAAGTCGCGGTGGGTCTTGACTTGGAACTTACCATTGTATTGTTCAGCGCCATCGGGTTCTTTACAGTCGATGGCTTCTGGGTCTATCACAATAGGGTTGGATGTAGTGGTTGAGGCTGTACGGAAGGAAATGCAGCCATTGCGCGATGAGATAATGCAGTTAAAGCGGCCCGAAAATACTCTGCCTATTGTAGCTGAGGTTGTACGGAAGGAAATGCAGCCATTGCGCGATGAGATAAAGCAGTTAAAGCGCCCTGAAAATACTCTGTCGCCTGCAGGCGTTGGTTCTCAAGTTTTATCGGCCTTGAAACTCGAATCAAGCTTTCATGAAATTCCAGCGACAGAAGGCCCAGCTATTCTCAGTGAAGAGACTGCGGCTATATTATCCAAGATCGGGGAAGAAAAAGTCCTGGTTGTTCATTTGACCCACATTCTTGGCAAAATTCTGACCAAGAACCTGGTCATCGTGAATAGTGAGGAGTACAAATGGCTTGAACAGGCCCCCGATTTGTCCGAAGGCTCAAGGCTCAAACCAGATCTATTCGTTACGTATCATGGCGTCTTCTGCCATCGCGATGAACCGAGGGATAAAGGAAGGGAGTTGCGACAGACTTTTCGAAAGGAGTATCAAGAAATATTTTACTTTGGAATTCCGGAAGAAATGCTTCATGATTCAATAGTCATAATGGATGTAAAATTGAAATTGAGTTTCAATGAGGCTTTCGGCAAGGTGATTGATAGTTACTGCCTAAAAAATTTTAAAAAATTTTTTTTATCAGGTTGTTATTTACTTGCAGAAACTTCCTGAATCTTCCAGAGCGGTTCTGTTTGACAATTTCCAGTGTTGGTTGATTCAAAGCCGCGGACATGTAGTGGTAAAGGTGTGGACTTTCAAATGGACGGATTCAGGATCCAGCAAAGTGTTCTCCGATTTTGTTGAAGGTGGTTTGGGGAGTTGGTTAGCGTGTCTATCGTCAGCATGCGACACTTTTGGGGTACATACCGTAAACAGTGATTCTTTTCTTGGTGCTGGAGCCCATGGTCGAGTTTTTAAAGTCGTTACCGAGAACAACACATTGGCAGCTCTCAAGATTGTGTCGAAGAATCTTTCAATATTAAGTAGCGAATCTCGGGCTTTGGCTGATGCTTCTACTACAGGCATTGTCGCCAAGGTTTTGAAACCATTTACAAAAACGAGCAACGGTGCTGCTATGCTTATAGCTCCTGTGGGTCAACCTGTTCTGCGATCAAGTTTGACTGAAACCCGTCTCCTTCAAATTCTTAAGTGCCTTTTCAAACTACACTCTGCGGGACTTGAACATGGAGACCCCCGGCTGGCGAATATCATCCAGCATGAAGATCAATTACTCTGGATTGACTTTATGGATTCCATGAAGAGCACAGATGGTTGGATTTCAGATGCAAGAATTCTCTCTCGTTCGATTCTGAACCTGTCTCATCAAACCGTACTGCCTCCTCAAGTTTCTGCCGCAATCTCCAGCTACGGATGCGCACGCACTGAATACTCGTGTGAAAACCTTGGCAATGAATTGTGGAGCATTCTTCGAAAGGATTTGGAGCTTTGGGAGTTATGAGGTGAGCACTCTTGACAAAAATAAAATATACGTACAATTATGGCAGTGTATTTTGTTTTTGTGAAATGCTCAAGTATTTATGAGCACCACCATTAATCGTTTTTATTTTATTTTATTGTTTTTGGGAATTTCTTGACTTGCTTTTTTATTTTCATCGTTTCTTGCTTGCCAAATACTCTCTCATCCGATTATGCCCTTCTATACTCACAGCAAACATTCTCTTTTCATCAGAACTCCACAATACATAGCCGAGACTCCTAAAATATGAATTTTTTTTTTTAGCGAGAGAGACAGAGAGAGAGAGAGAAACACCATATTACTACCTTGCAAACCCAACAGCCTCCAAATAATCCACATTTCTCGGAAAGTCAAGATACAAATGCGCCGGCATTGCAACCGCTCTTTTCCGTTCACTCTCCCAAAGCCTGATTTGATCAACAACCGTTGGTGGGAGTTGCTTCTTCATTTCGGGATGGGCATGGTTTGTCAGGAATTGACAGATTTGGTCGGCGCTGATTCCATTGTCGTATGCTTGGCGGACACTGTCTCGAGTGAGGACTCCGATTACCATGTTTGAGAAACGCGCTTTGAGTGATAGGAATAGAGAGAGAACGGCAATTTGTAGAGGAGATGCTGTGTTTTTTTTTGTGAGGAATTGAGATGGCGATATGGCTTGAAATGGAAACTCAACTGGTATAGGCATACACTTTGAAACTGGATGGCAATACATAAAAAAAAACAAAAGAGATGGTTAGATAATAAAGAAGAAATAAAAACAACTTCATAACGCGTTACTTTGTTTCAACGATTATGTATCCAGCATCTCCCGTGTCACCGCTGGCTGAGGCACCGGACGTTAACGACGTGGCAAGCCGTGTTGGATAAAACCGTGAAGATTTCTTTTTTCGTTGATATACAAGCCCAAAGTGTTTCAAATCATCTGTGTGGGGGAAAAGAAGACTCCGTTGTTACCAAAAAGAAAGAGAAAAAAGCACCGGTTTTCCACGGCGTTATTTTCCCCCACGAACCCAGCATTTGCTTTTGAGTATCCGTCAAAACGTCCACGGAGTAATCCTTGAATAAGAAGAAAAAAAATGAGTTGGATCATAAACAGTGTCCATAAAATTGAAGGTAAAAAAAAAAACCTGTCCAAACTCCAAACTACCCAGCTGAAATAGAAAGTTCAAAACATCGACAGGATCCATTCCTAGTTTCGGTTCCGCCATTTCCAAATATTGCAGCAAGAAGCCCCTAAATAACCAAACAAAAAAAAACCATGAGAGTGATGGCTCCACAAAAACAGTTTCGACCAAAAATAGACTGACCAAACTTGCTCATTCACATCTTGCAACAAAAATTGAAACCCCTTGTTCGTGATTCGCAATTCATCCGATGATCTCATGGCGTTTCTTGCCATTAGCCCTGATCCTTCCATCAATGCCACAACCTGAAACAAAAAGAGCTCAGATTCGGAAAGAGGAATAAAAACACGGAACGTTTACGGCAAAACAGATTCGCCTTCGGCGATAGAATAGAAAAAAAAAAAAAAAGAACTCACAGCACTCGGTTTCTTATCTGTTGGTGTTCCAACCAAAAAATGAAGAACAGCTTCCCAGGATTCTCTTGCATAAGTATCCAAGTAATCTGTGGTGATATCCTTTTTATCTTTGGAGTCTGTTGGCAATCCAAAGCTTGAAGTGTTTCCACTGGGACGGCATAAAAAAAAAAAGAAGATCAGCCTTGCTTTTCAGCCGTAATCGTCCCCCATTACCCGCCCACTAAAGCGTTCTTAAGGTTCGCTTGATATACCGCGTTTATTTTCAAGACCCCATTTTCGCTGGATGCAATATTGAATTTGAAGAGTGACGCCAATGCTTCTTCAAGAGCCCTGAAAAGCATGTTGCGGATTATTTCACGTTAGTGATGATTGAAAGAGACTCACGTCTGTCGCTCCGCATATATCCAGGCGGAAACAACAACCATTTCAACGGCACTGACAAATAAAAGACGCATTACGACGTGTTTCGCAAGTGGCTGCAAGAGTCTGCGGCAGACGTTGATTGGTTTTTTCTTTTAGATCCAAAGGTTGCTGCTTTTATCCATCCATCACAGGACTTTACCGCAACATTGCCAGGCATGTGGCGGGTTGATGGTACAGTCGCGTTAACGTGTTGCGGTCCAGTGCTTGAATGTGCTGGCGAAGGGTGTTAGTTGCTGTTGTTGTTGTTGTCGTTGGTGGACCAGCGATACCTCTAGTATCGTGGCCATAATTTCTTGAAAGATAAAGTAAATTCAGAATAACTTCACGTAAATCAAGTTTATTGGATTACTATAGCTTACTTTTTATTACAATCTATTTCAGTGTCGTTCCTTCCTTCTTTGTTTGGGTTTTTCTTGTATTGATATTATTTTTTACAATAATAATGAAAGCACAATGAACCACTTTTCGACCAAGATCAAGGACGCGCTGCCCGTCTTGCCGCCCGAGCTTGCGCGCCTCCACGAGCGCCTCCGCAGCGCAGTTCTGCAGCGCGTGGCAGCGCTGAAGGCGGCGGCGGTGCAGCTGGACGCGCGCAGCGAGTTTGTGTTGTTCGCCTTTGGTGCTCAAACAACAGACTAAAAAACAAAAACAAAAACAAAAAAAAAAACAAAAACAAAAAAAAAAACAAAAAAAAAGACTGCCGCCGCGGCCGCGCGCCGCCGCCGCCGTGCGCCCCGCCGCGCAGCTCGGCGCGCGCGAGGCCGCCTGTGCCGCCGCGCGCGCCGAGTCGCACGTGCGGCCGCAGCTGCAGCGCGTCCTCGCCCGCCGGCGCCACGCGCGCTGCGCTGCGGACTCGAAGCTACCCGTCGTCGGCATCGCCGCAAGGTGTCGTGTTTGTTTTTCTTGCTTTCCGCCAACTTGATCGCAAAACTCACAACGACCCACCGACGTCTTAAAGCGGCGGGGGGACCCGTGCAATGGTTGCAACGCTCGCTTCGCTGAAGGCAATGCACCAACTCGGCCTTCTGGACTGCTGCCAGTACATGGCGGGCGTGTCCGGGTCAACTTGGGCAATGGCGCACTTGTACAATTACCCTCAAAGATTGCCCTCGGATGCATTGCGCTCGGCCCGTTATTCTCTCTCAAAGAACTTTCTCTTGAATCCCATCGAAACTGTCCCAAAAGTAGCCCTGGCGACTGCGATTGAACGCATAAAAACAGCGAAAAAAGTTAATTTGGTGGACTTGTTCGGCGTCTTACTTACGGCTGCAATCTTGGAAGGCGTTGGAGGAACGAGTTCTATTCCAAAAATATCGGATCAAGCTTTGGTGGCTGAACTTGGATTGCTCCCATTCCCTATTTATTCTGCAGTTACTTTTAGCGCCGACGACGATTCATTATCATCATCCACATCCAATAGCAAAGAAAAATATCAATGGGTTGAATTCAATCCTTTTGAGATGGGCTTTTTGTCTGCTCATTCGCCCAATCATGACGGTGTTTGGATTCCAATGGATTCTTTTGGTCGCCATTTTTATGCTGGAGAAGCTGTCTCTAATGATCCAGAGGTCTCATTTGGTATTTTGCTAGGGTGGGTTGTTGCTGTTGTATCATCTGCCGAAGGCAGTGTTCTTATCGCCAAAGGCGAGTGCATCCGCCGAAGGCGTTTCTCTACCGCCGTAGGCGGTGTGGTGTCTTTCTAGACCGTTAGGCGGCATAATCTCCTTTTCCCAAACCCTCGTCAGTGCGAACTCAATCAAAAACAAATAGTGTATTCGGTTCAGCATTTACAGCGAATCTGCATCGAATCCTCCAAGAACTTGGTCCCGATATCCCACCCGAACTTCTCATCCAAGCGAAAAAAGTCTTGAAATCAAAACTCGATACCACACACCCAATCTCTCCCGCCGTCTTCCCGAACCCTGCATACAAGCTCGATTCTTTCAATGATCCCATTACAAACAAACCAGAAATCCCTCTCATGGATAGCGGGATGGATAACAGTATACCGTTTGCGCCGCTCTTGAATCCTGCGAGAGAGGTGGATATCTTGATTGTATTGGATGCAAGCGCGGATATTGGTTTACATCCTTTTTTGGAACGTGTCAATCAGTTTATGGAAAATCGAGGGTGTTCGAGTGTCTTATTCCCAAACTCACGCCAAGAGTGCAAGTACGTTAGTAAAGATCATATGCTTCCCTTTAGTGCTCGTGATGCTGGTATGGATGGGCGGATAAAGAAGCCGGAAGTCGTCTATTTGCCACTAGTTGGCGATGCTGCCAAAGCATGGTATGCCAAGGCCGGCAACTTTTTGTGGAGCGAAGGTCAAGTTGATTCCATCTCCAGTCTGGCGGCAAGTCATATTTCCGAATCCAAGGATGAGATTGAGAATTTGATCATCAAAGTTTGGGAGAAGAAGAACGGTTTTTCTCAATAATAATAATACAAATTTTTTCCGTTTATTCCTTTTTGTATTTATTAAATTAAAAAAAAACATATCCTTAAAAACACTGCAACTAACTACTACACAAGTCAAATCCAAAACACACCCAAAATTCTTCTAAAACAAGCCTCCTGAGTCTCCTCCAAACCCAAACAATCCACCACTACCACCATTCCCACTACCCGTCAATCCATTCAACAAATTCATCACGTCATTGCTTCCTCCGTCATTGTTTTGAAGCGCACTTTGAGCGGCAAACAACAGTTCGGGTGGAATCATGTTTGGATCAGCAGGGAGAGGAGGAGGTGGTGGTGGGGGCGGGAGAGTCATAATATCCATGGCATTCACGTCTACTGATGGAGGAGAGAGCGGAGACACTGATGGTGTGTGGGCCTCGAAATCCATTTCTTTGGTGGCGGCCGCTGGTGGAGCATGGGCTTGGAACGATGAAACAGACGTATTGGTAGGTGGGGGCGGCGGTTGAAGAACGGCTGTTTGGTGAAAGTCTTTGTTGATGCTCGCGATTGGATTGTTTGCCGTGAGGTCCTATTTCAATCAATCAACAACCAAAACAAAAGAATCGTTTGGGTTTTGATAGTAAAAAAAATTGCTGTTTTTTTTTTTTACCTGCATAGCATCAACAATCTTGGAACACGCAGATTCTTCAGTGCTAATCCACTTTTTCAAATCCTCAATCAATTTCTTGCGCTCACTGAGTTCGCTGGTCAAGGCCATCGTTAGGGCATTGACTTGAGATGTTATAATCGCAGGGTCTAATGATGGTTCCGCAGTAGAAATTGTTTTTTCAAGGTGCATACGGTTAGTGTGGAGGTGTTTGATGGTATCCGTGTGATGCAAGATGGTCTTGACCTGTTCACATATCAAGGGGGACAACAAGAATCAGTTACGCGAAAAATACCAAAAAAAATCTTGCAAAGTTTGAGCCTTGTCATGTTTTCCACAAACACCGTCTTACGTACCGTGTCATTATGGTGATGATGTTGTGGATGCAATGACTGGTTGTGTGCTGAAGAAGAAGAGGATTTTGTCGGACTTGCAGGAGGGTTTCTACTTCCACCACTGGCGCTAGATGACGACGACGGCCTTTGCTCCTTCTTCTTTGCTGACTCTGAACCACCACCACCACCCACATGACGCTTCAACTCGGCCACAAACTCACGAGCGTAAACACCACGTTCATCCCAAATAGTCAACAATCTGCGGACTTTTGCATTCAATTCGGGAGGCGCCTGTGCGGAAAAGAGCTTGAGAGAGTTGGGAAGGACTTTGGCGTATTCTTTGGCGTAATCGTCGGCTTTTTTGCGAGAGACTTGAAGGACGTCGTTGGCGAGATGGAGGAATGCGAGTTTTCTGCTGGTGGAAACTGGTGTTGTGCATGTGTTTTTTTTTTGTGTGGTTGTGTGTGTGTTTTGAAGGAGATCAAAAACGATGCGGACTGAATCAAGGAGGATAAGGGAAACAATGAGGCGGGGGAAAGAGCAAGTGCAGAAAAGGGAAAACGGGTGTATGACAGTAAACGGGAGCGAGGAGCGAGTGAGGTGGGTGACTCATGTGCCGCAGTTACCTTTACTGAACTCGGCAGCCCAGACCTGAACCGCTTCAGGAGCATTCTTCCGATGAAAAATCAGCCCTATTAAGTTGGTTAGCGGTCAAGTTTTGCGGTGCATCAAGAGTTGGCCACTTGTTTTTGCCCGCCCATCCGCCCTTCCCGCACCACAGATAGAACTTACAATGTGACAGAAGATTGATTGAGTCCTGGGTATCGGCAAGTTTTCCCAGTTTAGACTCAAGACTGGAATCTGTGTACATGGCTTTTCTGTGTTCTTTATTGGTTTATCGATTTTATTATTTTATATGGACTTTTTTATTTACTTTTGTTTTTTGTTTCTTTAACGTAGTTTGGTGAACCGAATGTGCAGTGGTTCCAACGGCTCCACGTGTTTCATTGTGAACTTACGTTTAGAACCTAACGTGCAACCTGAATCGAATTCCATTTCAAAACGCGTCAACAAAACACAAATCACCGTCTTCAACTCCAAAATTCCAAAGTGTCGACCAGGACAAACTGTCCGACTTCCACCGAATACAACGTAATCACTGCTTGCTGATGTTGAATGCTTGTTACTTGACAGCCACTGGCTGGCATTAAAGGCGCCTTCTGTTTCAGATCCATCCCAATATGCCTTCCCATGAAGATTCGCTCCATAAACAAGCAGAGTGCTTCCTTTCTTTATCCGAAATCCACCCAAAACCGTGTCTGACTCCGCAACACGAACGGTGCTGATGGGTTTCGCATTCTGGAATAATGATTCGCGAACAAAAGAATCGAGGAGGACCATTTTAGCCAAATTGATTCGGGTAAGTTCAGGATGTTGTTCCTCTGATGAAACAATATCATTCCACCCTTCCCCCAGCGTTTCCACCATTTCCCGGCGCAACCTTTGCTGCAGATCCTTGTCAAGAGCAAGTTCGTACAAAATATTTGTGAGGGCAAGTGATGTGTTGCGCATGGCTGCAACAACCAATAAGAGACTCTGCGATACCAAATTCTCATCGTTTGGTTCTTCTTGCACCATCATTTGTAGTAAATCCATACTAACTGTCGAGGGGGAATCGCTAAACTCTTGCAATCGCCTTTCTTTGATTCTCGGAATCAACAGGCGTGTCATTTCTCGTGTCGCCGCATGTAAGGGATACAGGAAAAATACAACGATCGGCACCAGCCACGATGGAAGCACCGTTGTCAGCATTGCGATTATTTCGGCATATATGAAATATGTCTTGAAGATTCTTATAATCGCGGGTTCGTGGGCCAGTGAGTCGCCCAGGAAGGCGTGGGACGAGAGAGACGCCACAAGAGACAACGCGAAATCGGCAACATTCGCTTCTCGGTACGCCTGCTCGTGGTGCATTCTTTTGCGCACGTATTCAGTGGCAGTGGTGCGGATAGTTTGCGCCAGGTGATCCAGCTCGGCGGCCTGGAAACGGCGCCGCAAAATCGCGGGATTGCGCCCGTCCGTGTGAACTTTGGCCCCATTTTTCAGGAAGCAGTCAAAACGCATCGTTTCTAGCCCGCCGAGAGATAGCGACAAGGCATCGTTGTGCATCAAAGCGGCAAGGGTGGCTTTGTCAGCCGCATCAACTACAACAAATGTTTTGCCCAGCACGCGGATCCGAAACACTGGGCCCAGGATCGCACTGCTGCCGCTCAGAAACGGAATCGGATTGTTTGCTATTTGCTTCGCATTTCCGAGTAGGAAGCTGGGTTGGTGAACAAGCGGTGGCTCCATCGTTTGTTTTTATAAGGATTTAGTTTTATCACCATCCGTTTATTTTACGGCACGAAACCCTTCATCAAAGTGATCAAACATCAACCCAATCCAACAACCCATCCGGCTTCCGCTCTAAATCCAGAGACCACCTCTCCTTCACTTTCTGCTTCCCATTCCACGAACGAAATGTGCGACGCACTTTTGCTGGGTCAACACTCATTTCTTGAACACGAGAGTAAATCGCAGGAAGTCCGCACATGAAAATATGAGCATCCTAATAATCTGTGAGATTTTGACAACTATGAAAAGAAAAAGAGTATTTTACCTGCTTAAATCGATTAACGTCTGCATTGAGGAGGCAAAGGTTTTCCGTCACAGTCAACCCTCCATGCGACCGTGGGAATATATGCTCAATGTCATATGCAAGTGGACCAGCAGATTCAGGCTTATTATGTCGCTTGCAAACGAGGCCCCCAAGAACATCGAGGCGAAATGAATCCGGATTAAAGCCCTCGGCGATTGGAGCATTTTTCCAGATTGCCTTCCGCTGCGCTTGGGTTGGCTGGTTGGGACATCGCAGAGATGCATCGACTTTCCGGTAAGATGGATTCTTGCGGATCAATGAGAACATCTGAAGAGCCGTTTTGTGTCGTTGGTATGCGCTCTTTTTGTAACGGTGCATGAAGTGCGGGTCTTTGACTTTCTCGGTGAATGGAATCAATAGAGACTGATCGGCAACTGCTGTAATAGCGGGGGCAGGATCGTATTTGACAGAAACCTGCTGTTCCTTCAGTTTGATGGCAATGGATCTCTGTTCCGAGTGACGCAACTTTTTCAGATCGACAGTGTGAGTAGTTCCTTCCTTCACATTTACTCGCACGCCATAGAAGGGTGAAAGGCATTTGAGACCAGCATATTGAAACTTCAAGCGCAAGGCTTCAAACATTTGAAATTAGATTTTTGGAATTAGAAGAAAGAAAAAAAGTACTTTTTACTCCGAAGAGATATGTGATAATAATGTAGTAACAATGTTTTTGTAAACTTTCAAGAGTCAAAAAAGAAAATAACAAAACAAAACAAAAAAACGAGTAAACAAGAAAAACCAAACTACTCTACAGAAGGGTCATTCAATGCAATGGGTTGTGAAGTAACCCGTGCCCTCTGTCTCCCCCGACTCACAGAAGATCGCATCGATCCTGTGTCTACGCCATCATTTGATGGACTCCCAAACTTCATCTCCAAATCTACACCAGCACCACTGGCCACAACAGACCCTGTTCCAGGCCCAACTGCCTGATGAGACGATGTTATTGATGGAGAGTACGGCTGCTGGTCCCCACCAATAATGGAGCTATTCTCACTCCCAATACCAACACCTGGAATCACAAGCTTCCCTGAAATTCCTTCCACCAACAAAGATGACGTCAAATGAGTTTTCCGCCTCTGCCTCTTCTCATCGTTCATTCGCGCTGCAGTAACCTCCACTGAACGCCTCACGTTGCCAGCAACTGTAATTCCTCCATAGCCAAACGTTTCAAGTGGATCTACTGACTGCAATACACTGCTGTTTGCGTCGCTCGCTGGGTGGCTTCCAACTCCGGAACTACCACCAATCGAAATAGAGGCAGAGTTGGCGCCAACACCCATTCCAAATTGATTGATGCTGCTGCTGTTGTTGATACTGTTGTTCATGTTGTTGTTGCCGCTGTTGTTGTTGGTGTTGCTGCCACTCAATGATACGTGACTTGAAGACGCCCTGTTGGCAATCAGGCCAACATCAAAGCGACTCATGTCGTTAAAAATCTCATCATCGTCATCCTCATCGTCATCCCCATGGTATCTATGATCCCCTCCATTATCATCCTCATCCCCAACTTCTCTTCCTTCGTCATCATCAATATCGCTATGATACGAACGGTATCCACCATGCGAACTATATTCATCGCCATAAGATTCTCGGTAACTACCGGGAATCCTGCTGCTTGTGCCTTCGTTTGGAACAAGATCCAAAACGTCTCCAATCGAGTCCTTTTCGGAATCACTGAATCGGTGGCCACGGAACGAAGGATGAAACACATCTCGTAGAGATCTTCCGCCTCCAATACCACCACCACCGCCGCCGCCGCCGCCGCCGCCGCCACTTTCGTAATTGTATTTCCGAAGAGGTCCAAAGCTTTCATCTTCAGATACAACACTCGCCCGATCTGATGGCGCTGCCGCAATGGATTCGTCCTTTTCAAATTCAATTTGTCCAAACACCCAGTCTGCGTACACAATCAGGATTTCAACAACAATGCATTGTTTCGGCAGATCATCGAGTGCCTTTTGGATGGAATCCAAGTTTTGTGCGTAGAAAATACTTTGACTGAAAATAACGGCAACATTCCTGACATCCATTTTGTTGGAGGCTGAAAATGTAGACACACGATGCAAGTGCTGACACAAGAACTTTAAAGTTTCGAAATTCTCGGTTGGTAGTTGGTGAACGATATCTTGCACTGCAATCATTCGATCTCGCCAATCACTCAGCTCTAATCATCAAAAAAAAAACCAGGGTTAATAATTAACAGCGTTTTCTTACCCAACCAAAAAACAAGAGAAAATTTTCACATACCTGCTGCAGCTATAAACGCATCATACAAATCAAAAGTAGTAACAGGTTCCATTTTGGGAGGAATCCCTTTCCTCAAAAACGACTTTACAACACCAGCAACAACATGCACGTCATTATCGTACAAACTTCCACTGCTGAACGCCGACGATCCGATAATTGTATCTTCAGCACGACGAGATTTACGCACTGTCGGGGCTGGCCGTTGCGCAACAGACTTGGTCGCCTTCCCCGTCGCCGGACTGTTTTGGCCCAATAACAATGCAGTGCTTGACGCCGTGTTGGTTTTCCATCGATCTGGTGTGGATCCTGCGTTCAACTCCATAATCTTGGACATTGGTCCCGACGCGATTGCAGCCAGCGCCTCGGCATCAAAGCTGGATCGAGAAGAGGAGATGGTTTCCGTCAAAGAAAGACGGGATTCGCGCCGTCTCTTGGAAACAGGGCTATCAGAAATGAAAGGAGAAGAGAGTGACGCAATAATATGACTGTCAGGTGGCGGGTACAAATGAACTTTTGTTGGGTCCGCTTCAAAGAGGCGCTCCAATCGTTGAACAGTGGTAGCACTTCCAGAAACACGGTACAGCCCTTCTACTTCAAGACCTACAGCAACAAGAAAACACCCAAGAGTCAATTCCAAAATCGAAAAAAAAGAGAAAAAAAAAAACACCCACCAATCTCCTCAATCAACTTAATACACTTCCTCAACACAAGCGGAACATCACCAGTCCATTCAAGACCACTTCGATACGTCCCATTTCCACTAACAAACGTTCCCGTACTCAACCGTTTATCTCCTTTCGCTTTCGTCGGGACTCGTCGCATGGAAGAAGTGTTGCTGACTGTGGTTGGATTCCTTCGCATCAATAACCCATTTCCACCAGTCAACCCAGCAAACCCAAGGCCAAACGACGGTCGAGACGGCGTTGCGGCGACTTTTTTCGTTCCAGACAAGTTTGTATTGGATGGTGGCCTCGCTGCCATACCAGAACTACTCGCCTTACTCAGAATACCAGTATTTCCAGATGCATTGCCAGCAGGTCCACTGCCACCACCAGAATTGGGACCACTTCCGGCAACATTTCCGCCGCCGCCACCACCAGTCTTGTTCTGGAAGAACGGAAAGAACTTGCGCAGCTCCTGATTCTCCGAAGATATCATGGAAGTCTTGGACACACTGTGAGACATGGCTCGTTTACGTACAAGACTCAATTCACTGGAATCAGGAAAAGGAACAACCACATTCGTGGGCGACGATGGACTCTCTGGCGGGAACACAGCATTTGGATCATATATGGGAGGATCACTTCTAGTCCGGCTTCTCCAAGGGAAAGCACTCACAGACGTGCTCATCGTTGGTGGAGATAAGGGAGAAGGCTCCATTGGCTTGTAAGCGCTCGCTCCACGCAGTCCAGATCTTTGGTTCAATAACGGTGCACTCCCCAAATGGTCCCCAGTTCCACTTCGCTTTGGACTCGAAGCACCAAGCTTCACTTCAGAACCTCTCAAAAGATCCGTGACAACGATTGGAGGCAGAGAGGCTGCAGTAGATCCATTTATCCCTGTCGAACCAGGAGCAACACCAAACATCTCTCCTTCATTGGTCATTTTTCGAGTCTTGAACAGTTTGAAAGACGCCTTGTTTCCCAACAAATGACCCTCGCTAGTGTTAGGACTCGTTCCAAGCATAGCGGCGCTTGAGTCACCGCCACCACCACCACCACCACCGCCTTCATAATGCTGCGCCATACTCTCACGCCGCTGATGCTGCTGTTGCTGCTGCTTCACACCACCATGCCATCGCGATCCCGAACCAACGCTACTTTCTTGAGGAGCAGCTGGACTCCCCATACTTCCCGCCGTCAGGGTAGGACTACTGTTTCTTCCCACCGCCGGCTTTTCTTGCTGAAACTGCTTCGTCTCGCCGCCACTTCCCATACTAAACGACAGCTTCGTCAAACTGCGCTGGATAAACCCGTTTCCACCTGCTCCACCCGAGATTGTAGAGTTGCTGATTATACTGCTGCTTGATGCCTTGGCTGTAACTGTGCTTGCATTCGTGGCGGCTCGACTCATTGCTTGCAATTGGGCTTGCTCCCAAACTCCATAGGTGCTCACGAGCGGATCGAAACTCAACAGACTTCCAAGTCGTACTGCTTGCACCCAGTCGTCGAGTTCTTGCTTTTTAACACTGGGGCTTGGTTTGGCTGTCATTGTGCTGCTGGTGTTGCTGTTGATGCTGTCTGTAGGCGTTGGAAGTTGGCCAGCATTTGATGATGATTGTTGATTCGCCATGGCAGTTGTCCAGTCCCATGTGAGTTCATCCACAATGTCAAGCATCAAACGCTCTTCCATTCCATAGGGATTGCTATCCAGTCGAGATGGGACTCCTACACGCACAGAAAGGGATAGGTATGATGGGAAGGAACTTGGGGGTGGTGTTACTTCAGAAAACGTCTGAAAAATCTGAGAGTTGCTCGTTCGCGTGAAAACATATTCCAAGGAAGCAAAATGGAGAGGAATATAATGAACAAGGGTCCGCTGTTTTTTTTGTGTGTGTGGGCCATATACATCAAAAACCAACAAAGTCAATCGCAAATTATCAAACAAACCGGCGCATTTTTGATGTCGTTCGGCGACAAGGCACTCCACAATGATCGACCACTATCCGTACTATTCCTACGATCTCCTGTATTGCTCGGGGTTTGGTAACCGCCCTGACCACCACTTGAAGCAGTCTGCGATATGGCCGGTGGAATTGGAGAATTATTTGTGCCACGGTGGAACCTCATGTCAGAACTTGATGGACGCTTCAGGTTCTGCTGATACAGATTTTGGGCGGCTTTTTTCGTTCGCATGCTAAAATCAACCCACAACTAAAAAAAAAAAAAAACACAAACACA
Source organism: Obelidium mucronatum (assembly GCA_025765595.1). NCBI lineage: Eukaryota > Fungi > Chytridiomycota > Chytridiomycetes > Chytridiales > Chytriomycetaceae > Obelidium > Obelidium mucronatum. The sequence continues at coordinate 283,443 of JAIVFH010000039.1, forward strand.
AACACTTAAGTCACGAGTAATCAACAAAAACATAATTTATCTTCACCTTATTGATACCAATCTGTGGCTTCACAGCTTCCTTAATGCTTCCAAAACTCATTTGACTACTGGGTCGTTTTCCTTGAAACAAACCTCCACCCATACTGAAATTCCCGTTTGTACTCGAAACAGAAGCTCTCCTGTTGATTCCGTTACTTACATTGGCTTCTAATCCTCCAGAAGGTGAATCCAAATTTCCCATGCTGGCACTTGTAACCTGGGGACTTTGTTGCTGCGATTGCCCAACAGATGCCGCCATTGGCATGATAAGGTAAAAGAACATGTATCGACCACGAACTTCTACATAATAAATGCTCCAATCTTCTTCATCTTCAGCTGGGCCTGAGCCGATTCCAGGATATGATAGAGTACTCGCAATAGAGGGACTTCGGGCGTCCAGTACGACACCCTGTGGTTGCATAGAAGGATGCGGCTGGGAAAGTTGCTGTTGCATTTGAGGTGGTCCATACTCATTGATATTGTGTTTCGAGCGCGGATGCCAAAGGGCCATTATACTACGACCAATATTCTTTGCACTCGAGTTGGAGCTGGTACTCAAAGTACTTAATGTACTAGCAGTTGGGCGCACGCTCGGAAAGAGAGAACTGTAGTTTGAAGTGTTTGGTGCAAGTCTGAGATGTTGAAGATCGCGACGAAAAAGAAAACCGGATTTTCGAACAGGCCATGTGGATATTTGAGCAGTTACTTGGGGTTGAATAGGGTCTTTATGAGGCATAAAGTCCAAGATCTAAAGGTTCGAGCAACTCAGAATCATACACCAAAAAAAACCTGGATAAAATAACATACCCCGCGAATAGGGAGTTCGAATTCCGGCTTCAACGAGTGAACACCCAGAGAATTAGCTGGGACAATTCCATATTGAAGAGCTTCTGCTGCTTTGTCTACACTCCCGATTGCTCCGAGGGCAGGCTTGACCGTGTGGATAGAGGAAATATCAGATCCAGAAGCGCCACCAGAAACGAGACCCGACGCTGTGTCTCCCAAATCAGACGGAACAGGAGCATCATCAGCAGAAGCCCTTGGGGTTCCAGATGCCACAGCCGCACTTGCCAATGATAGCGATGATGATGCAGTTCCAAGCCCTCCAGATTCCGCAACAACGTCGCCTCCGAGGAGAGATGTTGAAATTGATAGAACTTTGGATGGTGTTGTGCCAGAATTGGGTTGAGATGAATTTATCAGAGCGGCCGTAGTTCCGCAGGCTGGGGCTGCGTTCTTCACTGGCGCAAGCAAGGATTCCAAAGCTCCGACTCCACCCAGACTCGATGCTTTTTCTGATGCCGTCAATACGGGAGCAAGAAGCGTTTCCAAGGCACTTGGAACTGACGGCGCAAGCGCTTGATCTTCTGTACGGGCAAAGCAACATGAAAACCAGATAATAAATAAAATAATTTTTTGGACCATACCTCCACTCAGACGTTGAGAATTCCTGAATACAACATCTTCACTTAAGGACTTCCGCTCTTCGCTATTTAATGATGCGTTAAAAGTTGCCGAAAGCATTCCCTCGTTTGTCATATCCGAACTGGAAACAGGATTCGATAGCTTCGTTCTTGGTAAAGTGGAATTGGGTGTTGCAACAATAGATGAAGTTCCAGTGCTTGCTGCAGTTACTGCCGAAGATGACGCAGCATTTGTTGTTCTTGGAAGACTACTTGCCGCCGCTGGAAACAGCGAAGAGTCAAAGGGAGGATATTCATTGGTGGAAGGTAGGGATGATAAAGGTTGGCTTGGTTGTCCAGGCGTTGAAGTCACTACAGAGCTTGAAATTACGGCAGAAGGGATAGCAAGAACAGCAGGCTGTTGAAGTGTTGATGTTGACGACAAGACTGGGGGAGGAGCCGCGGTGGCTGGTGAATTAACCGACAGAGCTGCCATTTGAGGAATATTATTTGATACGCCTGGTAAAGTTTCGATGGGTGAAAAGGAGGCGGCAGGGGACTGTGACGGTAGACGAGGTGGTTTGTCAGCCGCCGTTTCTTGCGCACTCAGGGTTTCCAATTTGAGGGCCACGTCAGTCAATGGCACAGTGGTATTTATCGGGGTTTGTTGCACAAATGCCTTTAAAATGAGTGGATGCAACGATGGAGGCCGCGAAAGCACCGGCTGCTTTCGTGGCTGCAAGTCAGGGGGTGGGGGAAGAGGAGAGTCCAGGACAGCCGTAGGAGTTGCTGGGGTCGGTTCCGAAAGGCTGGCAGCAGCAGTTGTTGGGTTGTTTACTGCCACGGCCAGGGCTTGTATTCTTGTGGCAGTTGTTGGAGCTGGCGACGGAGTCGGGGTTCCTGTTGCCATTGGCTGTTTTGTGAGAAGAAGCTGAAGCGCCGACGGTGGATCCTTGGATTCTTTTCCGTCCTCGAGGGCAAGGGCAAGAGTCGCCAAGGAAGGGTTGGTGGCTGCAAGCGTGCTGCTGCTGGGAGCAGCAGAAGCAGCAGCAGCAGCATTGGCAGACGTGGTATTTTGCAACATCGGCGTTGGCGTTGGCGTTGGCGTTGGCGTCAGTGCAGCGGCGGGCGCGGCGATTGTGGATGCGACAGCTGTAGTAGTGGTTGCAGCTGTAGAAGAAGTGGTGGCTGGCAATGAGTCGCCGCTGGCGCAGCGGGCGGCGGCGGCGTCGGGCGAATCCGGCGCCAGCGCACGCGCGAGCGGCTGCTGCTGCTGCAGCGTGGTCGGGACGGCGCTTGCGGCTGCGGCTGCGGCTGCGATTGCGATTGCGGCCTGGCTGGCGCTGCCGCTGGCGCTGCCGCCGTGTGCCGCCGCCGCCGCCGCCGCCTCCGCGTCAGCCACAGCTGCCGATTCAGCCACAGCGCGCTGCTGCTGGTGGCACTGCCCCGCGGCGGCGTCGGCGTCGGCGTCTCCCGCACCGCCCACGCCCACGGCCGCCACGCCCGCATGCATCCACTGCGCCCGCTGCGCCTCTTCTGGCGAAGCGCCGTCGTCGTCGCTGCTGCTTCCAGTAACAGCCATCAGTTCAAGGAAGGATATTATTAAAGGGCTTTCGTTTCGAAAGGGAAAATTTTCTGTTTCCCAAAGTGAAAGAAAGGGTCAAACTTGAACTGCCTTGACGTCCTGTCGAAAGGGACTCGAAGGGGATGCGAAGCGATGCAATCGATTGGCTGGAAACGTGCTGTGTATGTCGAGAGAAGAATGAGTGAATATGTCAATGCAACGCAGACCCTCAGATTCAATCAATATTTTTAAGTTTTTCAATAAAAATATTAATAATTTGCCAATGTTGTATGTGCCTGTGATTGGTCTCGAAGTCCACGCCCAGCTGCGGACGGCAACGAAGCTGTTTTCCAGTGAGTGCGTTTTTGATGGCGATGCGCTTTACTAACGGCTGACGCCCGTTTGTCAGACGCGCCATCGACAGCTCCTCGACTGACGGTTGCTCCCAATGCTAATGTGGCCTTGTTCGATGCTGCTTTCCCGGGCACTCTGCCAGTATGTTAATCTTAATGTCTCGATATCGTTTTTTCTGAACTGTTTTCCGTTTTAGATTCTGAATCAAGAGTGTATTGCCCTGGCAACAAAAACAGCTGTCTCGCTCAATTCTGCAATCAACCTCCGTTCCACTTTCGACCGCAAACACTACTTTTACCCTGACCTGCCGCATGGATATCAAATCACTCAACACTTTAGTAATGTGTTTTTTTTTCTTTTCTTGTTCCGTTCCATATCCTCAAAACTAAAAAAATGAGGTTAAACAAGAAAAGATCCCTTTGCTACTGGCGGTTACTTGGACGTTACCAAACACGATGGTCTCGACCACAATGATCCCATTTCGCGATTTCGAATTCAACAAATTCAAATTGAACAGGTGATATACATGTTGCTGTGTTTGATCGCCGAAGGCGATGTTTTACCGCCGAAGGCGGTGTTCTACCGCCGAAGGCGGTTTTCTACCGCCGAAAGCGGTGTTCTACCGCCGAAGGCGGTCTTTTACCGCCGAAGGCGGTGTATCTTCTTTTTCTTAATTCTTTTTCTATCGCCGAACTCTACCGCCGAAGGCGGTGTTCTACCGCCGAAGGCGGTGTATCTTCTTTTTCTTAATTCTTTTTCTATCGCCGAACTCTACCGCCGAAGGCGGTGTTCTACCGCCGAAGGCGGTGTATCTTCTTTTTCTTAATTCTTTTTCTATCGCCGAACTCTACCGCCGAAGGCGGTGTTCTACCGCCGAAGGCGGTGTATCTTCTTTTTCTTAATTCTTTTTCTATCGCCGAACTCTACCGCCGAAGGCGGTGTTCTACCGCCGAAGGCGGTGTATCTTCTTTTTCTTAATTCTTTTTCTATCGCCGAACTCTACCGCCGAAGGCGGTGTATCTTTTTTGTTCTCCTGTTTGAAACCGCCAAAGGCGGTGCATCTCCTCTTTCTACGTCCTTTCTTTTTGTTCTAGTTAACCAATATACCAAAAAAAAACCAGGACTCTGGAAAACTCATCAAACCCGTATTTTCAAATTCCAATAATCATCATCAAGTACACGTAGATTTGAACCGCGCTGGAATCGCTGTTCTTGAAATCGTCACAGAACCAGACTTCAACTCATCAACCCAAGTCATTTCATTTCTGAAAAAAATGCAACGCCTCCTCTGGCATATTAACGTATCCTCTCCTGAAATGGACGACGGGGCTTGGCGCTGTGACGTGAATATTTCCGTTAGACCACGGGATTCTGGTACAAACGGTGTCCGTACAGAACTCAAGCATATTTCAAAGTTTTCGCTGTTGAAAACTGCTATTGATTTCGAAGTTAAAAGGCAAATCAAAGTCTTGGAGAGTGGAGGGGTTGTGGAACAGGAAACCCGTGGAATTGATGATACGACTGGTGAAACTGTCAGGTTGAGAGGAAAAGAGGATGCTTTTGATTATCGATATTTACCTGAGCCTGATCTTCCTGCCATTTTTATCACGGAGGTTTTACTTTTTTTGTTTTGATTGATCTCTTTGTGTTTGATATTAACCCTCCCAAAAAAAAAAAAAAAAAAAAAAAAAAAAAAAAAAAAAAAAAAAAAAAAAAAAAAAAAAAAAAAAAAAAAAAAAAAAAAAAAAAAAAAAAAAATAGAACTATGTGGACCAAGTTCGAGCAACTCTTCCTGAATCATTGGATTCTCGAAGGCAGAGGCTGGAAGCAGATTACGGGCTTTCCCCTTTCCATATTGGTGTTTTGATGGATGAACCAGGCGCTGTAGAGTACTATGAAGAGGTACAAAAGAGAGCGCGCGTGCGGGGTTGTTATATTCGTGCTGATTTTTGGAAATCCGAAAGCTGTCCAAAAACAGAGACAAGGCAAAGACATTGAGTTGGTGAGGAGCATATAACCTAGAATTTTGAAACTCGCTTTTACTGATTGTTGGAAGCGGCCAGGCTCACATCAGTTCTTTTTGCCCAGTTGAACAAGAATGAGATTCCGTTAACTCAGTGCCCTATTTCTGTCTCTTCTTTTGGAAGTCTGATTGATCTTGTAGATTCTGGAAAGATATCAGGTTGGTTTTTTTGCAAGGGAAAAATGGCCGATTTTTCTCACATCGTTTGCACAAAGGTCTCCGTGGGAAGAATGTCTTGACGATTATGTTTGACAACGCCATGAAAAACTCGAACCAATTAACCGCCCTTGAAATCGCAAAAGCAAACGACTGGTTGATTGAGACTTCTGGAGAGGGACCTGCAGAGGCTCTTCGGAATATGATTGACGATCTGCTTGCAAAGCATCCCAACTTGGTAAAAACAAAAAAAACTGCCGCATTGCTTCTCTTGTTTGGCGTTCTAATCCCGAAATCACAAAGGTGGCAGAAATAAAGGATGGGAAAGTCCGGAAGTTGAAGTTCTTTTCAGGACAAGTAATGGCCATGACGAAAGGAAAAGCCGATCCGATATTGGTGGACCAAATACTGAAAGCAAGAATTGGAATTACTTTATTGAACAAAAAGGAAGAACCAAAAAAAAATTAGATTCTTGAAATGAAACACCCCCCTAAAAATTTAATTACAATTGTAAAAACACCTACCAGATTTCTCTGTATACTCGTCAGGGACGTGTCCGGGTATGTCATTTAAAAACCAGCAGGTCTGTTCCCATAAAGACTATAATGAAACAACAAGTGCCTCATGAGGCAACTTGCTGAAACATCTTTATCCATAATCTGTTGTTCTCTTTAGCCACAATAGACTCAAATTAAAGAATACTCAAGAAAAAACTTACAGGAGCAACTAGTGGTTGAGGCAAACCTGGAGCAACGAACCCCGGAGCGGGGAATCCTGGAACGAGAGGGCACTCGACAAGACCGTACACTGGGCGTACGTGGTTGGTTTGGTCTGGGCAATCAAAAAAGGGGTGCATTGGCTGTTTGTTGGCATCAATGCACCACCTTCTCCACTGTGGGCGGGGGTTGGCAGCAGGAGGGACAAGGGGAAGACAAAACTTGCGCTTCTTGTGGCGACACCTCCTAATGGGACGCTGGATCTTTGAAGTACCAAAGAGTTAATCATTACCACACTCAGTTGAGTCTAATTAAAAGAAACATTACTCACTGCAGTAACTGGTGGATACTGGAATACTCCTCCCATTTCATACCCCCCACAGAACAAACTCGATTTTTGAGACGTATTTCTCTCATTAATCAAGAGTACAATGTGTTGGCTTGCCATCTTTTCTCTCACACGCTAATTAGAAAATATAGAGTCTTTTAAATAGCCGAAATCACTAATCAAATCAATAGAAAAACATACCACATTGGGAACAGGTGCCCATGGAGGTTGATGATCCCAACTTCCATCACCATAAGCAAAGATGACAGGAGTCTGGGCAGAAGGGGGAATGCCGGCAACTCGGCGGTGATGACGTCTTCGGTGCCGATCTCTTGGCTGGATTCGGCGCTGAGTATTGATGTTAAAGTCACGATCAGTGGCTCTTCTAGCATTCCTGTTGATGAGCATTGCCTCAGCCCGTTGATGCATCATGAAGGCGCGTTGCTTCCACTTTCTATGCTGAGGACGGCGGTATTCCTCGAGCAAACATTGATGCATACACACACTGACTGTCCAGTTCCAAAAACACCAGTCCTCCACTTGACGATGACCAAATCTCCTTGGTGAATTCTCAGCAAGGAAATTGTAGCATGCATTGATGCGAGGGTCATTGTCACGGAAGTCCTCACACAATTTCTCACTTGCTTTTGATTGGTTGTTTTGTCTCATTTGGCCATGAGAAACTGAGACAACATGGTCACGGTACACATCTAATCATTATTGGGTTAGTTCCAACAAAATGTGATTTAAATCCATGTAACTCACTTCCAATGTGGTCTTGCTGAGTCACTACAGGAGGGGGTCCTGGTACCCCAACAGGTTGTGGGATTACAGGATAAGGTGGCACAAGGACTGCCCATGGTCTCCTTCCTTGTATAGCCTGTGGCCCTGGTTGTGGCCACAGATGTCGGGGAAGAGGAGGTGGTGGCGGTGGTGCAGGAGGCGCTGGCAGTAATGGCACCAAAGGTGGAGGCGGAGGAGGTGGTGGTGGTGGTGGCGGTGGTGGCGGTGGTAGCAGCTGTGGGTTGGGGAGTGGGGGCGGCAGCGGTGGAAGGCCAGGAGCAGCAGCAGCGGCGGCGGCAGCAACATGTCCCATGTTAATAAGCCTAGCAATATCAGTTCTGGTGGAAGTAGTCACACTTCTGATTCCTGTTTGTGACAATGGGTTTAATATCCAATTAATTCAATCAAAAGATAATTAAAACTTGAAAACTAACCTGGATCCACTCCAATTATTTCCCCACTATTGATGGTTCCATTGTTGATTCTGGCATTGAGATTCAAATTCATAATTCCCTTGTCCACCCTAAAAATTCCTCTCTTTCCACGTAGAATTGCATTGAAGTCTGCATTTGCTGCATGTTCATAGGCATGAGTGTGCCAGTTTTCTCTCGCCACAAGGAGGGGAGCAGCTGGAGTGGCCCTTTGAGTGGCATGCATTGTCTGGTAGGTCCAGCGGAAGCTTCTTCCATCACTTTGGAGAAAGTAGGCTGCTGTAGTAGGAAATGTAAGGAATCAAATTAGGCTAATACTTTTAAAACCAGCAATGCAAAGAAGCTTACAATTTGGTTGAGCCCTCATTCTTGCAGGCCATTTGGTGCAAGTTGGGTCAAAAAAGAGCTCCACCAATTCCCTTCTACGTGAGACAGCATTGAGTCCAGTAACATGGCCCATATTGGCCATTGGATTAACACCCGCGTTTGTTAACTGGGCTATTGCTGGCAACACAACTCCTACGTAGTATTGAGCTGCCAATAGGGTAGCATGGCCTGGTGTGTTTGGTGGGAAATTTTGGGGGTTTGCAGCAACCCAAGGCAGGTCAATGTGGGCGGCGCTCAAGGCACGTATTGAACCAATACTCTGTAATCAATCCCGCAAAAGATTGGCTGGGCGGTGGAGGAATTTGTTGGAAGAATACTGATGGGGATGAAGGTCTCATAACCAAGGTCTTCAAGGGTGGGCCTAACAAAGCTACAAGGAAATTAGGTTATTGATAATAACCTGGAAGCAACAAAAGCAAAGAAAAAAAGAAATTCACATACTCTCTGGTGTAGGCAAGAATGTTGGGAACCATTCTTACTCCAGCAGCAATCAGGTTTGTTTCAAAGCGACCACCACGAACCAAAGGACCCCATGGCATAGCTTCAAGAAAGGCGCGATGTGGAGCAAGAATACCAATGATGGCTTGTTCAACCCAAGGAGGGACAGTAGCAGGAACTCCAATGGCGGCACCAACCACAAAGGGAGGGGTCAAATACTCAAAGATGGCTCTCTTCGCAGCATTCCTCTCTGCCCCTGTGGGAACATGAGGGATAGCTGGCAAGTTTGCTCCCGCCTCAAGAGCACAAACTTTTCTGAACACCTGAAGCACAAGGAAGAATTTGGAGTTTATAAGTTGTGCAATAATGTAGAAATTAAAAACTTTTTGAAATTTTAAGGAATGAGCTACTCACCCATTCAGCCAACCGAGAACCATTCATGATGAATCGTCTAGACAAGGCATTAACAAAATCTTTGAGCATCCTGTTGGCTTGGAGATAAATGATTTGCTCCCATTGTGCATAGGGTGCTGAGACAAGGGGTACCATCCTTGCTGCATTGGCAACAGGGACAGGGGCAACTCCCCATTGGTAGTTGGCCAAAGACGATGGCTCCACAAAATCAGTAAATGTGTGAAGAAGGTGGTGCCTGACAACCACTCTTTCATGTGGTCCACGACCCAAGTAAGGTGTGCCAATTGGGTTCAAAGGTGCCACATAGTTGGCAGGCAGAGGTACAGGGGGAAAGCCAGGATTAAGGTTGAGTTTTTCTGAAGAATACTTGAGTAGCCATACAAAGAATGTCTGGGAGATCTCAACGTCTGCATGGTCTGCTCCTGTGTTTGGGAATCAATGTGTTAATATGATAAAATTGATGAAGGGGATCAACAAGTAGGGGAGAAAAAAACCACCAGTAGGATTTCGTTCCAAATGAATGGCTAATGCTATTTGGGCTCTGGAAACAAGTAGAGTGACGTCTTCGGCCATCTGATTGATGACTGCTGGCAACACTGGCCTAAGCTCCGCGACCACAGCCCTCTTGAGCCCACACGCATGGGTGCGTATGTGAGAGTAAGCCATGGCCAGTACTTGAAGTAGTAGAGCTTTGGTTGACTGGTCTGGTTTAACTTGAAAGGATTGAGTGGGCAGCCTGTTTATTTGTTTTGATTCCTTTTTGTTTTGATGCCCTATTTATACCTTTTCCCAATCCCTTGAAAATTTGATGTTGGTTTTGATGCTGAAAGGGGATTGGTTAGTATCTTTTTTGAAGTGGAAACTGGATTGGTTAATTCTTTTTTTCCGATGAAGGGGAAATTTTATACTGATTTCAACCAATCACATGTTGGGGACCTCTGCTTCCAAGAAACACTGAAAAGTCCCACAAGAAATAAATACGTATTTTTATGGGATTTTGTATTTCATAACTTTATTCAAAGGAAAAATCAGGTAATTAAACAGAAAATAAAGAATGCTGAAAGCCCCCACTCACAACCGGATACCACAAAAGCACCTTTGATGAATTTTTTTGGTATCTGTATTCCATCCCAACTTAACCTTTCTTTCCAGTTCTTTGCAGCATGCTGCAAAGGTTTCCTTCTGCTCATTGTTCCAACGGTTCAGCAACCAAGTTGCATCCTGTCTCCCATAGACTGCAGCAGGGTCTAATACTGGGTAATCCGTGTGCTCAAAAAGCTGGTGGACAAGTAGCATATGCTGTGCCAATGCTGTTGCATTGGACCAACGACCCGATCCAGTAATAACACCCTCATAGCGTGCAACTGACCCCACTTCCCCAATCCAGCCATCTTTGGCAAGGGCTGCGACAAGAGAATGATGTCTGTCTGCTCGCTTATTTCCTTGTCCCATTGGTACAAGGGAAATTGCAGTCAACTGAAATTGCATTTCGGGAGTAAACTGTTGTGGGGGATTTGCTGCAATTGATGCTGGAAAAGGAAGTGGTGGAGGTAAACGGGCTGGTGGGACAAAAAGAGGTGGGGGTGCCTGGAATGGAGGAGCAGGTGGTAAGTGGGTGGGGATGGCAAGGGCTGGAGCAGTAGAAGGGCCACCTTGTTGAACCAGGCTGTTAATGTTTCTTGGTTTTTTTGCAGTAGGTGGAGGGGTGTCCAGGAGCTCATCAGTAGCTTCCCTCTTGATCAGTAAGTTGTTGTAGCTATTCCAATCCATGTAACCGCTCGAATCAAAAGTGGGGCAGTTATTTGATGATCCAGTGCCCAGATTAAGTTGACTTGATTGATGCATGTGGTCGTGAAGACTTCTGAAGTTGAGGTCAATTCCATCCCCAGCACCTTCATCAACTGGATAATCCAGCTTGTTCTCCATCTCCTCTTCAATAGCGTCCCTGTTTACAGCTTTCCCTTTTCCCTTGACAGTATTCGTTTTTTCCTTGATGGCAGCAAGTCGCTCAGCCTGAAATGCCTTCAGTTCCTCAGTTTGAACTTCATCTTCAACGCCAAAGGCATCGTCGTATGCATCACTGTCAGAATCAATGTCAGACATTGTGTCTGACTCAAGATCTTCAACTTCCTCCTCGTCTTTGGAATCAATCCCTTGATTGGCTTCATTCGCGTCAGGCTCAATCTTGACGTGATTAATTGTTGAAATGGATGAAGCAGGGATGGAAGGTGCGTTCAGGAGGTCATTGTCTTCCTTGATTTCAATCTTGGGGACAAGAGGTGCTGGGTGTGGAGGTTGAGTTGGTTCATCATCACTTGGGCTGTCAGAGTCAGAGTCCACGGTGTAGATGACAGTTTTGCCAGCATTCCTTGATGATCTTCTCATATTCTTGTTGTTGTTTCTTTTTCTTTTAATTGATTGGGCAAATCGGGTCTCTTATACTTTCCTTTCTAAGGGGTTGACACGACAACTTGGCATCACATCGAAAACAAAAACAAAAACAAAAACAAAAACAAGATTAGTCAACACAAACACAATCACTCCAATTTATGTTCCATCACTCTGTTCCAATACTCAAAAAAAAGTTTAAAAAAGTTTTTTGGTTGCTTTTTGTAATGACGCTCACTTGATATACCACAACACGGTTCTTTGTGTTGTTCATCAATCTCTTTGCATCAAAACAATAAAAGTGGGAAGTTGAGAAACCGCGGGGGACGTTGGACTGCTTTTGGTTCATTAAAAACAGTCTTAGCATGGAACCCCAAACCATGCGCGTCAACAAAGACGGTTCAAACTCAACGGACCTCAACTTCCCTCAGTCGCAACATGAAATGAACCCTCAGTTTAACCCATAGATCCCTCAGTCAACCCATAGAGCCGTCACCCAAAAAAAACCCCAGCCCTCAGACATGCAAACGTGTAGCTTAGAGTACTTTGCAATTTTGCCCCACTGTGAAGGATTCGCATTCCAATGCCGACGGTTTAGAGCATGCCATCATTGGGGGGAGTTGTTGGGGGGGAAGGAAGGTGGAAGCCCTCCCTTTATATACCCCTCCCTTTTTCAAATAACCAAGCATCCCAAATGACAAACCGAGGGAAAATTTTTGTCAAGGAGCTCATATTGGAGGAAGCAACAGACCAACCGAGGCTCTGCCATTCACACACCGAGTTTTCCCCTCGAGTTGGTTTGATTTCTTTCCCCAAAAGAAAAAAAAAAGGAAAAAAATGAAAATCCCGGCGCTGAAAAGGGCCCAACACAATTGCCATGACCGCCAGCACCCATCACTGCCTTTGCCACCACGTACCAAAAAGCCAAGATGGCACAAACTATTTGACAATCCTTCCTCAGTAAAAGCCTCCAGAGTCCCTAGGCCTGGAAGATCAGCAAAACAAACCATGGCTGACCACTTTATGGCCACCAACTTGGACGCTGAAACTGCAAAATGGACCACTATCTATTTGAACAAGACTGGCTCCCATAATCACGATCTTGAGTATGTCCCAGAAGATCGGCTTGTCCGCCTTGTTGATGAAACAACTGGAAGCATAATTGCCTTAATGTAAGGCACCAAGCAACTTGTTTTTATTGCAAATCTGATCACCCTATTCAAGATATAGGAATGTGATTCCTTTGGATCTCCTTGATCACAGTGCCCTGGCGGAATACCTACGAAATGCCCCCATCACTGCTAAAGATTGCAGCAACCTTTCAAAGCATCTAGGGATTTGGAAGAGATATTGTAAATTCTTGTTTGCCACCAAGGATTTGTACAATCTTACTACTGCAGACGTTCCAAGTTCTTTAAAATACGACCAAGACGCAGCCATCAAATCCTTGGATGGAATTACAGAATACATGACCGAGTTCTACAGGGCGTACCTCCCAGGTCTTTACGATTTTTATGCAAGGATTCGTCGCAAACTCAAGGAATACAAGGCGGCTGTGGTCAAAGACCCTTCCAGTGTCGAAGCCAAAACACAACTCGCCTCTGCACTTTTGTCGCAACTGGATGACAAGTTTTTGAATGTATTTTCCACATGTGCTGTCTCTTACAACTCTCCACGGGCAGCCAAATGTCATCGGGACCTAAACAACTATGCTTACGCCATGGATGCCTGTATTCCCTTTGGCCCCTTTTCTGGAGGTGATATGATCTTTACACAGTATGGAAAAGCTGTAAAGATATCTCCGGGGGACTTTATTCTCATGGATGCGTACCATTTTGATCACAAGGTGGGGACCATTGAGGGAGACAGATTTGCCGTCATTCTTTTTGCGGACAAGTGGGCCACCGACTTTTTGTTTAACCCAAAGAAAAAGAAGGGGGAAAAGAATCGTACATTTAGGGGCAACCTGAGCTTCCCTTTGAATGAGATGGGATTGAGAATGAAGTTTAAACTGCCTGAATAAATTGTTTTTTTTTCCAAGTATTAAATCTCATACTGCCGCAGTATCAGAATCTTTACTCTGCAGGGTTGACGTTTAGGAAGACTTTAACTTCCCGTTGGATGAAGTGGGGTGGAGAGTGTAGCTTAAACTGCCTAAATAAATGACGTGAACTTGATATTGTTGAGTCATTGTTTGTTGGAGAGGTTTGACTTGTTTTATGATTATTGCCAGTCTTGTGGTACAGGGACTAGGAATCTGAGACCATAACTTTGTTATTACGTATCTATTAATGCTAGATCAAGTGTCCTTTTGTGATTTTAGGGCCGCGGTGGCGGTAATACTGTTGAGAGTAAAACTCACCCAAAGATTTTAGGCAAGCACAAAAATCTTTGTAACGCTTACCAATGGATTTTCAAGGTTGCTTTGGATTGGTTTGCATGGTTTTGAGAGTTGGGCCCATGGTGATTTTTTGTGAGATGAAGACTTGTTATTCCGGGTAAATGTCTTGCCCACTATTCGGCTCAGGGGGGCTCATTTTTTTTAGTAAATCAAACGGGGATAAAGAGACGGCAAAGTATCAGTGTGTCAAAGTACCCTTTGCCATGTTCTCCAGCCTCCCTCCCATTGAGAATTTGCATTTAAGTAATCCCAAGGAAAGAGGGGGTTTTTCCTTCCTACACTAAAATTTCGTCAGGGATCAAATCCTGAACGGTCTCCCAGTTGACTGTAGAGGAATGCATTGGTTTGTAGGAAGTACCCCTGCACCAAAAATCTCTCCATTCCGCTTCATGAGAGTATCTCACCCACATAAGATAAAATACGACTGGCTTCACACACTTGAAAGCCATACCCTTTCCACTTCATCCCATAGCATTGCCTCCCACACGTATCGTAATGCGTATATATTTCTTTGAATGACTGAGAAACAATAGGAGATTCATACAATTCCCCAAGCGGCGGAAAACATCACCATCAATCTTGCTTTGTATCATATCAAAAGAGTGTCTGCTGCAATAGAGGACAATACAAGCAGCAGGCAACCTTCGTTCTTGCTTCCTCCAATACAGAGATGTCCATTGTTGAGGGGTAGTGGGGTAGATTTCCATGATGGAGGCCAATTTCCCTGGGTGTAATCTCCACCAAGACTCCTTTCGTTTTAGGAAACCAATAAATGTGCCAGAGAGACTGAGCAATCTTGATTGGAATGATTGCTTCCTGACAAAAGATTCTTGATAGAACCCCAGATGCAATTCCAGATTTGGCCTACCGCCAACTGTAACTAATAATTCAGGGCTTCTGATACTGTAATGGCGTCTTGCATAAGCCCTGGCAAATTGTGGGCTTCCGTATATTGAGTTGAAGATTGGGAATGATAGGATCCAGATGTTGGGGAGATCGCTGGTATCCAAATAGAG